>WEIV01008716.1:88134-197235 GCA_013390005.1 Calyptomena viridis | reverse complement strand
TGGTTTCTTTTTTTGGGGGGGGTGTTTTTTTAATTTATTTTTTAACAAAAGTACATAGCAATTGTTGGAAAGTTCCTTGAGTTCCAAAGATTATTTTAGCACAAAATTACTGGTAACCTTATATTAAGGGCTTAAGTACCTGAATAACAATGTCTGTACTTATCAGACCAATGATGTGCAGAGGCAAACAGAGCAGTGTGCAGAAAAGAATAAAAAAAATCCTTAAAATCATACTACAAAGAAAAAAGGTTAATTTAAATATGTAGGTGGTCTTGCTTGTTTGGTTGGTTTTATGTCAACCCTGACCCTGCAGTAACCCCAGTCTTGCTGATCAAATGGACGATCCTAANTTTTTTTTAAAAAAAAAAAGGCAGGTTTTCTTGCTTCATTTCCATAAAGCCCAATGCATTATGCATTATCTCATTCAAAGGTAAATAAGTGGATACACACATGGATGAANTGCTGAGCTTGTGGTCTGTAAGACTTTGCCATTGCTCTGTGTATTGCCTCTCACAGGGCTATAGTTTGGCATCAGTGAGCAGTCTTGATGTCCTTACTGACCTTCATTTGGACTCAAAGCAGCTTAAGGTGTTGATGTACAGTTGATCACCCAAGTCTGTGTTTTCTATCCTGTGTCCCATCCTGGCAGTGGGAAAAGCAGTTAGTGACAGCAGCATCCTCAGAGCAGGTAAGGGGGCTGTGAGCACACCAGGTGTCATTACTGCTGTGCCTGAACAGATTTCGTGCCAAGTAGATCAACTGCACAGTTTCAGCAAATCTCTGCTCCTTTTCTACCCAGAACATTTAGTGCACCCAGCGCACAGCACTAACAGCAGGCAAGATAAAGAAAGCTTTGCTGCCACTGTCCATGTTGGCCTGTACAGTAGCAATTCTATTTTACAACCCCGGGGCCAGACTCTTTTTGCTATCCCTGTTCATTCCTTATTATACCAGCATGTGTGTGTGCAGGTGTAGATATGAGCTCATGTTGGCAGAAGAGGGGTGAGGAAGGTGCCTATCAGAACAAACCCACAGCCTCCATGCCAGCATTTACATCCATTGCCCTTTCCTAAGGACCACTTGGCTTTCCCAGAGGCAGATGTGTGCTCTTACACAGTGGCCTGGGCATCTGCAATCTAATTTACTCTGCATCTCACCTGATGAAACCTCTCCCTTCCATAAAGTAAAGGATCTATGAAGCAGTGTGACATTCAGAACAAGTTTTAGGTGAAGGATCAGAGGAGCTTATGCTCTCATGGTCGTACCAGACAGGATTGCTATGTAGGCTAAAACCAAGAGAGACTGTCTTATACTTCCTTCCACTTCCAGACACACATATTTCTTCATGCTGCTGGTAACATCTGGGTGGCCTAGCAGGAAGCTAGAACAGGGAACTTCTCTGGCTGAAAAACAAACATTTTTTACAGGGAAGTAACTCATTTCCAAACAACCATCAATGCTCACTCTCTCCCATGGTCTCCCATGCTGTCCCATCTCCACAGGCTGATACTTGTGCTCTTCTCTTCTGTGTATCGCACTTCAGTGACACTGCTGATGCATTCAACAACCAGATGTACAGACACATGGCTCTGTACATCTCCAGAAAGCCCATATATTTATTTGGTGATGTTACCCTGGAAGGAATATTCAAGTCCTGCCTGGGCAGGCAGGCAATCAAACACACATCACTATAGTGCCAGTCTTATTAAAACAATACCTCAACCAAGAATAGATTCATGGCTTAACCGTATCCCAAGGCCTTCAGAAGTGCTTGAAGAGGACATGTAGTTCTTCTGTCCCCATCTAACAACACAGAAAACAGGCCACTTGCATGACCTGATGCTGCAGGATTTAACATCTCTTACTGCTTCATCCCACCTCTGTGTAGCAGACAATAAACACAAAATCAGAGTCTCAGTTTTCCCTCTTGCTGAGGTTGCCAGTCTATCCTCCAGCAATCTATCCTTCCAAACAGGAAGGAGGAGTGTATCTGCAGTTGCATTCCTTCAGAAGAAGAGGGGAAGTGCAGAGTGGAGTAACAGCCACCAGCTGACACTGCTTGCTATCAGACATACTTGCTCATGACAAGGTTCAAGATGCTGTCTGCTCCTTGAGCAATCCCAGACCCATTCTCAGCCCTGACATATATGCACACAATTGCACATGTACACACACAAAATGACCTGCTTGTCTCTCAAGAGAAAACTGGAAAGACAGGATTGCTAGGGAAACAGCCCACAGTCGTTTGACATCTGGGTTTGCTTCTGCAGGTGGGTTTTCTGTGGTAGCAGAGCACCTCAATACTCAGGTTTTGACTCCTGTCAGTTCATATTGTCTGTGTTGGACATGGCCACCAGCAGACACAGTTCTGAGTTCAGTAAAGTCAAGACAAGCAAGGAACACTTTTTCCTCTGCTTCCTTTCTCAATTTTACAGGTGTCAGCAAGGCCTCATGCAGCTTCTTTGAACTCCTACACAGAGTCTGAACTTTCTCAGGCCTTTAGCACCTAGTTAGAATGGGGACATTGGTCCCTCACAGGTTTTCCTGTACACCACTGCAGTTGTGACAGAACTCAATGCAGTCCCACCGCTGTTCAGGTTTCATCTGCCATTCCTAGAGCATTTCATTACTCCTTCAAAATGTTTTTTTCCTACCAAGATTTCACATTGCCAGATAAGTTCCCTCATTGCCTGCAAGCAATAGAGATTCCATTTCCCACAGCTATTGGATATAAAGCAGCAGAGTGGTGGGGTCTGTCCAGTTGTTTTATTGTCACTATATTCACGAGAATTTTTTTTTTTAGTCAGTATTCTTCTCATTGAAAAATGCTTTTTCCATTGTCCTGGAACGATTGTCGAATTCAGTATGGACTTACCAAATTGCTTTCCTGGAAAAAAAATGTGAGGATTATATTCACAAAGCTGGGAGGAAGACAGCCACTTCTTATTCACTCATAAAGGATGTGGGAGTCCTGGGTTTAATTTCCTCATCTGCCTGGGGGAACTTGATCCAGCATCACTTATCTCTCAGGAGAATACCATAAGGTTGTGCTGTGCTGCATACTAAGGTAGGCTGTTGTTCCTCTCAGCCGTTGGTGTATCCTGGTCTGCAAGAAGGTCTTTCTAGACCCTCAGCTGAGACCCTCACATGGAAATGGTTCACCTGGCTTCCCCAACCTTTTCTAACGTGTACAGAACTATTATGGAACATGAAAGTGCTGTTGAAAGATTACCTCCACCAGGATGCCTCTGTACTCCTGGCTGTGACACTCTCCCCAGAAATGAGAAGGGCAAGAACAGCAACAGCAGAAGGCATTGTATATCCTGCACAAGCACTACATCAGGCAGAGCCATATACTAAAGCTCACAAGGTAAAAAAACACAGCTCTGTCTGCAGAAGAAAATTACTTGTACAGTCAGCACAAGTTAAAGATAGAAAGACCAAATTAGTTCAAATAGAAAGTCTTCCTGATATCACACAAATGCTGTTTTGAGGTCAGGGCTGATATACAAGATGAATGCCAAAATCAATGGACCAAAGCAGGTGTGTCAGGAGCTAAATGTAACTGGTACTACTGGCATGTTCATCATCCTCTGGGGACATCCATTTTGATACTGATGATAGGATAGGTGGGCAGAAAGTAGAAATCCGACAGCTGTCATTGCCAGCTTTGAGACCTAACTTAAAACTGTGACACTGTTGGCACTTGGTTGCCTGATCTGATCAGACCTTCTGGCCAGTTTCTGGCTAGAAGGCCCACAGATGTCATCGCTAACTTCACCAACTTCAACTCAGCATGGAAACCCACATGGAAGATGAGATTCGGGGTCCTGATGTGACTACTTTCTTTGTTGCTTTGTCATTTCCTCAGAGGCTTCTCTCCTTGTTCTTTCTCCTTCACCTTCTTTTAAACAAACTAGCCTAGACAGGAAGGGTACGGGTTGTGCAACCCAGCTGTGAATGACAGTCAGAGAGACTCCCAAAAGCAGTGCCCAAAAGAGGCACCGGTATGAGTTTCCTGGATCTCAGAGAGGCTAAGGCCATGTTTTGTGCTTGTCCTTTCCTAGGTGCAAGTAAAAATCAACATTAGAAAAGTCATATTTTTAGTCTATGCTGTCCTTTCCTCTCCCCTTGTGCATATATGTGTCTTCAAGTGAGCAGAACAGAGCCCAAAATGAGTAGTAACAACAGATCCAGTCTATCTCAATGAGTTTCTCTCCTCAAGAACAGTTTCTTCTGCTATGAACTTAAATAAAGGGGAGGAAGATTGCTATAAAAACTGTTAACAGCTATGGGAAGAGGAATAATGGATGCTTTTAAAAAGGAAAACCTTACTTAATACTTTATTTTTCAAGTGCTCAAACTGTTTTTTCTCCTTTTTGTGTATCTTTAATTAAAGGTTGAAAGACTTCTACTGGTGATTGTTTGCCATGGTAACCAAGTAGACTGAGGTCTCTGAATTCAAAACCCAGAACCTTTTTAAGTGTTCAGTGTTTGCCGGTGTTGGGGTCATGTTAGCATCTTTGACTCACTGAGCCTACTTCTTCCCCTGAAGTGAACATGGTTGTGCTCCAATGGCCAAGCCTCTAGACAAGAGAGGGACAGACATCTCACTTCCACACTCCTCCTTTGAATCTAACCCCTTCCTCTCACTTCTCCTGTGAGTGCTCGAGTGTTTCACTTTGAATTAAAGGCAATTCTCATTTTGAAACAAAGCTGCTTTTTTTTTTCGCAGTTTGTTAGTGAGAGAAACAAAACCTAACCAAACTCCTCTGTTCCTACTGAGGTGCTGATTTCTTCTCTCCTGTTGAACCAACCTGCACTTATTCATACCTTGCCGCTATTTGTAAGAGTGGGGCCCAGTTCTGTGTTATTCAGAGGCACCACTAAGACTTCAGCAGCAGAATACACATCATAGTATTGTTTCGTATCGTTGAGAAATGACTGGCAAAGTCGTTTTTGCAATGTGTGCTGTCTGTATCAATGCACATGTGTCTTTATTGCATTAGTCACCTCAGCTACTAGAATGACTTGCAATTAAGATTGCAGTAGTACCTGAAATGTCACATTGCTTGTCTCTATTCTGAAAGGGCCACTGTCTAACCAGGCAAGGGAGAGAAAGACATTTGAGGACATGACCAGACTTATCCCGATAACCACAGGGCTAAAAATGCTACCACACCTAGTAGAGAAATGTCTTGTAGCTGATGTGGAGTCACTGGCCATGCGTAAGCTCTCAGTCTGTTGTACTGCAAAGTAAGATGAGTTTCAGGCATGGAAAAATCTAAGCTGTTTCACTTTGAGTTTGCAGTAGACCAGGAGTACATGTCCACACAGTTCTCACTTCTTTCCTGGGAAACAGCCATCCCCAGCCAGAGTGGCACACATTTCTTAGGTCACTGTGGCGTGCATGACACACAGCACCATCAGAACGTAGGCTGAGTTTGAATCAGATACAAGCAAGGCAATTAGCACAGGAGTACCCACATGGCTGATGTGTTGCATCAGTTTTGCCTGTAGACAGAGGTTGGTGTGAGTTTATGCTCATCTTACATCAAACACAGGGCTGGGACCTGCCCCTTACAGCAGGACGTGGGCAAGTGGCCACTGCTTGGGTGTCCCGGGAATTCCTTCGGAGCAGGTCTTTATGAATCACAGATCAAGATACCTCACTTTACCTCCCCTATGTATCTTCCATTGCGTTCTCACTGGTCTGCAAGCCCTGGTCTTTGTTTCCAGTGCTGTTTGCTTTGTTCTGCATAGATGAATAATTCCTGTAAGCAGATAAATTAATGAAATTAGGAAAAAACAATGCACCTGTAACAGGATGTTGGGATGGATATACAGTATATACTGCCATCCAACTTTCCTCTCAAGCTCTTCTAAACTAACTAACATAGGTGGTCAAACTGTGGCACAAAATCCAAGCTACATGTGTTTTTCCATAAGACTCACTCATTTCAATCAGCAGCTTAAAACAAAATTAAAAACAAGTTTCTCCAGGAAAAGAAAAGGCAATGAGCTTATGTTTTCTTTTATCCTTTCCTCTTCAAAGTTTTTCTACTTCATAAATTACTCTCACCACAAATGTTCTCATATTAAACATAGAGAAAAGAACAAGATTATCTGCTTTGAATATCAGCAGACAGACTAATTTGGACAGATTCTCATCTGCCAGATGCTGGAAAATCTTCTTTTGTGAAACTATGTTGAAGTATCCAAGCCAAAGGTTTGGATTTTTTTTTTTAAAGAAGTGCATGCAGTGACTTATATATTAGTTCAGGCTGCCGTGTTGGTTTTGGATGAGACACAAGCCTCTTTTAAATGTTTTTTCCAAGAAAGAAAAATTGTCTTGTCAGTTCCCTGAAGTCCTGCTCTGCAGGGCTCTGTGGACAGCCTCTTTTTTTCTCCCCCCTTTTAACAGTTCTCTAATTGCTACCTTTCCTAAGCCTTTTAATTTGTATGTCATAGCATAAAGTTTTCTGAGGTTGCAGAAGTCTTTATTGAATGTCAGCGGTACTCCATGAAAACACCTGACTAAGTAGGAACCATCTAACCCTTGGGAGTTATTGACTGCAGCCTCCAAGGACATAATTAACAAGTGGCAGAACTTGCCACGTGGGTTATGTTTTACAAGATCCCACAGTATCGGTATTGATTATGATTTGATTAGATTAGGTTGATGCTAAACGCTTATTTAACTTATGAGGTTTTCAGGCAAATAGTGAATATCCTGTCATCAACACCACCAATCACATTTTGAACACAAAAAACCCCTTTAAAATTGTAGCTATAATATGCAATACCTTGAGGCATGTATATATGCAAAAGGCTGAGCCTGCCAGAGAAAAGCCTTATTCCTGTATTTAACACCTTACAAGCTAAAGGCACAAATGAGTTCAACACTCTAAGAGGTAATTTTACATTAAAAAGAACAGCTTATGGAAACCTCTGTTCTGTGCATGCCTGCAAGCTAATGGCACATTTATAGAAGATGACAGCAAATACAGCTGAGCTGCATACCATGAGTTATTGCCTTGACACTGATTCTAAGGAGACTTTCATAAACTTGTACAAGGGAGAATGTTATTTTTCAGTCCCTCAAAATATGTAGGTGTTTCTTCGAATCCTAAAAATTCCATGCATTTGTCAGAAAATTTCCGTTTTATTCAACAAAGATAGAAGAAGGCAAGGGGATTTTGCTGCCCAGGCCAGGATGTCTGCTGCCCTTTAGATCTGCCACAGAGATATCTGCACGTATCTGCACACATGACAGAGGACCTACCAGAGACCATGCTTTTACAAAGCTGCAGCTGAAGGCAATCCTGAACTATCTCATATATCTCTTGTCGCCTAGGGTCAGGCTGCTGAATCTCACTAATTTTTTATTTTCATGTGCCACTTGAATTTTCTACTGTCTTCTGACCCTTTTTTTCCTCCTTCTGTATCTTGTTCTTAGTCCCTTAGTAACAAAGTTAAATAAATAAATTAATTACTTATTTAAATAGTTCTTAATTCCTTAATAGCAGCCTTCCAGTACCTGAAGGGGACTTAAAAGAAGGCTGGAGAGGGACTTTTTACATTGACATACAGTGATAGGAAAACAGGGAATAGCCTTAAAGTGAAGAAGGGTAAGTTTAGATTATATATTAGGAAGAACTTCTTGACTGTGAGTGTGTGAGGCACTGGAACAGGTTGCCCAGAGAGGTTGCAGATTCCTCACAGGTGTTTAGGACCAGTCTGGTTGGGGGTCTGAGTAACCTGGTCTCATTAAAGGTGTCTCGGCCCCTGGGAGGGGCATTGGAACTAGATGGTCTTTAAGGTTCCTTCCAACCCAAGCCATTCTGTGATGCTATGATTCTATAAAGTGGGAAAAGTCTAACAGGAAGAGATAAAGAAGAAGATACAGAAACAAAAGAAAAGAAAATTTTAAATTCCTTGATTTTAAAAAGTCCAAACGAAAAGAATCAGAAATCTAGAAATATTTACAACAAAACACTTTCCTTGGTTTTAAAGTGACTTGCAGTTTCTTCTGATCCATTATACCTAATAATGCCTGGAAAACTCTCTACCTATGAATGCTCTTTTCCCAAATATAAGTAACTGGCAAAGCTGTGTTGTGCCACAAGTGATCAGATGATGGAAACAGTGCAGTGAAGCTTCTCAAAACGTGAGCCCAGGTTAGAGCCTCCTGCATGGTCTGGAAGGCAAGTTAGAGAGCCATGAATGGTGATCCTATTGCTGACCTTCAGAATGGCCTCAGTTGCCCCACTTCATCCTCACTGGGAAAGAGAAATGAACCTCACTGCAATGTCAGAAGACTCATGTCAACTATTTTAAGTGCAAGTCCTCTGAGCTGCCTGCAAGAATTATTTCAAAACCTCATCTGAGACAAGAGCTGGTTTTACTGGCAAATGAGCATAGAAAATGAGAGTAGAAATTGCCCTTCTAGCAAGAAAGACAGCAGATCTTCAGACTGTGAAGTCTGTGGGTGTTTGTGTGTTTATGTGTGCAGCAGGGGAAGAAGCAATAATTTACTGCTTTCCAAAAAGCAGCAGATGGATCTAACTCCTTGATATTGGAAGCGTTTGGCCCTAGAGTTGTTGATTTGACTCGATTCTCTCTTTTCAGGGCTCAGTGAGATGCTATGGCCCCATCCTCTGCATGAAGCTCTGGTAAAGCAGTGGGGCTCAGTGGCTGAGAATATGGGGCTCTCCACTTGCCAAGGCTTGTGTGCCTCTTCCTAGGAAGGCTCAAAAAGAAGTTACCAAACTGTTTTGAGAAGTCAGACCATGGAAAAAAAATGAACCTGGACTCCCACAAGCCTTTCAAACCCAGGCACATCTTGAAACATGACAGACTCCAGAAAGCAGATATATGCAGTTTACTCAGGTATGGAAATCTGCGTTACGAAACTCCTGATGTTGTCTTCATATTACAACATCTTTAATTTCTTTTTTCCTCTGAGCTTTTATCTTCTCTTGGGCACAAGGTACTGTCAAGTCTCAGGTGCTCTACCATTAGGGTTGCCTAGCTTTGATGCAACACCATTGCTCTGATAAACCTAACACTGAGGGCCCTCCTCTGCCCTTCAGGCAAATATGTAATAGCCCTCTGTTTGCTGCAGAGTTGGTGACTGAAATGGGAGAGTCTGACAAAGAAAGCATCTGTGGCTCTGGTTAAGATAACAGGCCAACTGCCAAGGGTAGTCTGGTGACCTCATCAGCTTTGAAGATGTTGGTAGGTGGGAAATAACAGGTTTTGCACACATCTCTGTGACTATCACCTTCCTCACTCAACCCTGCTGTTACGTTGCCCAGCTCTCACAGACACACAGATCCAGGCAGAACAGAGGAGGCACCTGTATTTCTTCTGCAGCACTGAAATTTTCAGCCAGTATGGCCTGTTTGGTCAGCCCTAACTCCACCTCTGCCAGTGCCCTCTCACGCTGTGTGTAGCCTGGGATGAAGCAGGGGAAACCCAGACCCAGCTGTGCCATGATCTGTGCAGCTGCAGCCAGCCGTGAACTCTGCTGCTGCTGCTCAGGAGCAAGGAAAAATGGCACAGCCACTCTTCTCTGTGGTGTAGCCCCTAATCCTCCACACATGTTCTACCAGGCAAATTATCAAAGCAGAGCTGTGAGTGTCAGAAAAGACTCTCCAGTATCCTTGAGTGATACTGTTCCGTTTTCACAGTCTCTACTTGAGCCAAGTTTACAAAAGCAGGCAGAAAGCAGTCCAAAAGTAAGCACAAGGGAAACACATAAATCAGAGGGTACTGACGGATTCTCTCTTGCTCAACTCTGCTGCAACCAGCACACTGCCATGAAGTCTGTACTTTCATTGCTGCCATTCCCCAAGAAATTGCTCCACTTCCAATTCCACCAACGCCATTTTTTATCCCTGGCAGCAGCAGGATACTCTTTCTCTTCCATCGCAGTCTCTTGATGCCAATTATGACCCACAACCAAAATGCTGAGACCCAGCCCCACCACTGAAACTTGTTTGGGCCAGGGTGAGGCATCCAGGTGCCAACTATGCTAATTCACACTGGGACAACTTGAGAGGTTGTATTGCAGCAGGCGGCTGTGCATTTTCCATGGGACCTCTCCTCTGATGGTCACTGACTGTTGTGCTGATGGCAGAAAAGCCGGATGTGCCTTATCTTTGCTGCAGCAGCTCACAGCAAAGGTGCTAATCTGTGCTGGAGAGAAAGAACCAGCCACTACTCCCTCACAGCTGCTCACCTAGAGAGGCAATATCCCCCAGAAACACATCAAGGCATGTATTCTTAGAAGTCATCCCAATGTGCCTGAGCAGCCCTACACGGATCAACTTGTGATGGCCACCAGCAGAGCCAGCACACCTTCCTGCCATGGAAGTGTTCTGGACAGAGAGCTTGTCACCATGCTGTAAACTCCTCATGGCATGGCACATCTTTCATCCCTGTGACAGCACTGAGCTTGACAGGGGGAAGCAGAGGGACAGTGCCTAGCTGACCCCTTTTGGCACCCCCCAAATGTAAACATTTATTAATAACACAATAAAGAGTGACAAAAAAGAGCAGACCCTGTGAAACAGTGCAAGTTACCTGCCAACTGAACCCTAGCAGCAGCAACAATAAACATGGTACAAGTAGAAATTATCAAAGACAACTTGGGAGGAAACCGCAAGAAATGGCAGTTGAGCCTTATTAGTGCTATAAATCATAGAACTGGTTTCAGTTCCTGCAGCTCCTCACAAGCTGTATGATGCTGTCTCTTGCACAGCAAGCAATGGGGGTCTGCACTGCCTGGAGGCACAAAACAAAGCAGGCGGGAAAAGCACCGCTTTTTACCAAAGTAATTCTTAATTTAATTGTAAATCAAAGGCAGGGGGGTTCTGTTGCTGTCTGTGAGGGATGAAGAGTAGAGAGAGACATGTGTGAGGTGGGAGAAACATGGACTTTCTATGGTTTGGAAACTTCTCTAAGCGTGTGTTTCAGGCAGACATTCTCACAAGGCTATCTGCTCGCTTGTTTACTTATTTATTTCAAGATTTGCCGCCTCTGTGCTCTGTGTTTGTCTGGTTGTCCTTAAGCCCATTGCACATCTTGAGGTTTTTTTCCTGCAGGGGCGATTTTGAGAAAGGGAGCTATAATGTTTGATTGTTCCTCTGACTCTCCTCTGAAGTGGAGGGGCAGAGGGAAGGGTTAGTCCACCTCACCTCTAATTTTAACGTTTGAAGCTTCTTGAAGCACACAACCATTTCTTTATCTGGGACCCTCCCATCTCCAGCCATTGATGTGAGTCATTGATTATCCTTTTTTTCCTGTGTAGAAAATTCATTCTATGCTCTGAGCAGAAGTTTAGACTTAGCAATAACCACTGTTACCTACCTTGTTCAGGGAAGCAATGAACCTAGGAATTAAATAACCCTTACTTATTTTTAGTATTATTTAAGATCCAGCAATGTGCTCAGCATGGTAAGGGACCAAACATGGAGACAGACGTGGTCTCTCGACAAATGCTTTTGCCCTAGAAATATCTGCCACTAGGGAAAATTCTGGCTTCCAGGAGTAGCTTCAAAGCCTTTAAAGGAAGTCCCCAACCCAGAGCAAATTCCCAAGCATTAAATTTTGTTTTTAAAGCATGCCCAAACCACAGCACCCTGATCATTATGTGATTCTTCATGAACTACTGCACTGCAAGCAGTACCTAGTAAAGACATAACCCCAGCAGGTAGCACAGAGCAGAGCAGCCAAATGACAAAGACTCAGACCAAAGTGCTCTAAGAAGTTCAAAGGAGGAACAAGTGAAGTCTTACTGGGTTTGCTTTACATTTGAATTATTGATTATCTTCTCCGGGTCAGTAAAAAGACAAGAGTCACACAAGTCCAATTGCTTTTGTTCTCAGAAACCAGGCCTTAATCCATTTGACATGAAATACAGTAAAAGCTTTCACATCCTTGTGCTGAGGTTAGATGAAGGGATTTTGTCCAGGTCTGCACATTAGGAGAGGAAGCACCACCAGGATGGTGAAGTCTGATTACAAGACACATATGCAAGGCATTGCAATACACTCTAGCTTGCTTGTGTCCTCTGCATGTCTGAAATGCCTAATAAATAAGGAACCACTGGTAGAAAAATTATAAGACTGTACTTTTGTCCTGTCTTGTGTTACTTCCCTGCAGCAGCACTGAGTTTTTGGGACAGATTCAACCAACTGAGCTGTGCTTTGCAATAGCACAACCTCAGGGGAGCTTGCTATCAACCTGCCACANACCAACTGAGCTGTGCTTTGCAATTGTGCTGTGCACAACCAATTGTGCTGTGCACAACCTCAGAGGAGCTTGCTATCAACCTGCCACGCAAACCCTGTTTGGTCCTTGATGGAACCACTTCAGGTGGCGACATCTTAAAAAGTCTAAAGCAATGCACTCCTCCAGTCAGGAGGAAAAACATAGGTTCTGTACTGCCAGCAGCTACCCAGAGGCAAAGGCAGAGCCCTGATGGACCATTTCCAGACCACAGGTACCATGTGCAGCTGGGGCGGAAGCACAAGGTGGGTTGTTCACACTTCTGAGTGTCAAGCAACCAGCAGAAAATGGTTCATGTAGAAACACTTCTGTGCATTCACTGAGCTGCAGGAGCTGGTTTGGTCTATAGGCTTGTGTGAGGCCAAGGAGAGGCAAATTTGCAGCCTGGCCCTGGCAGGGGACAGCATCTGACACTGTGACTTGGTGATCACAGACTATGCCACCCCCTGCCAGAGGGAGATGTCCTGGCCAGCCCTGCCTCCTGCCACTAGTTCTCACCCTGAGGTTATCTTCATCTTTGGCTTCACAAGAACTGATCCCTCACAGACTCTTTTTTCCTCAGTGAATTTTAATCAAGACTCCTTCATTCAGGTCACTGTGTGGCCTCAGATGCTTTTCCATCCAGCAAGTGAGTGAGCACTGGGAAGCAAGACCAGGCAGCCAGCAGGAGGGTGTTCTTCTGCTTACTACATCAACTGCTTATTGCCATGGTGACTACTGGGTTTGTTTGGGTTTTTCAAAGGGGACCTCTCACACACAGGACAGAATATTCAAGTTCTGTCTCTCTGATTATGGCTCACAGTGATCTTGTTTTCCTAAGTAAGAAAAACTCAAGTGAACCTTTCTCACAGACATGGACCAACCACAGGCTCTACTAAAATGTTTCTTTGTTATGGACCATCTCATAAAACTTTTAGAGCATACGGTATCAACTCCATAGTCATGTTGAGAACACACCTTATGTTGACTCTGGTGGCTTGCCAAATTTCTGAGTGTAAAGCTAATCTATCACATTGTCTGAAGTCCAAGATAGCCTGGAGTTCTTGCACTTGTGCTGTAGAACAGCCTATAGCAATACATCAGGTACTGAAACATTTTGTGTACAGCTGCTGTTGCCAGTGACTGGCAAAGCAAAGAGTAATAGGACACTTGGCTTTGTTCTGACTCAGTCTGGTAGATCTTTTGTGTGTGCGACCACTGCTTTCAGTAGCAGTAACTATATTTGTCTGCTTGAAATGAGTGTGAAGGTCAGGCTTGATCAATCACTATCTTGCTCAGAGGAGAGGGTTTTGTGCAGTTTCTGAAAATAAGCACATCATACCAAGGAGTTACCAAAAAGCAGATCACTTTCTTCTTATTAACAAGCTCATGAAGCCCCAAAATTAATCTCTTTCTTCCAACATCATCTTCTGATCCCTCCAGTACCAATTCAGGAGCCTGGAGGCAGCAATACTGTGCCAAGCCAGCTGCCAACTTGCAAGGACATTCCAGCAGAGTGAGCATCCAGGAGTAGTATGTGGTTTTGCAGGGGTCAGGGAACAGGTGATGCAGAGAGCCATTGCAAGAAGCTGCTGCTCCTGACCTGTGCTGCACAGCATGAGAAATCTCCCTTCAAGATGAAGGAAGCTGCTCCTTTCCCTCCCACACAACACTGCCACTTGCCATGTCTCTGACGGGAGTGGGGGATTGGTGTGTCACCTCATCACACAACTACTTTTATCTGCCAAGACTTGCATCACTTATATGAGGATGAGTCAGACCACAGGAAGTGAGGAGAGGCATATGCATGTAAAAGAGGAGGAGTTTGACCCTTTTAGATAGGACAGTGGATGCAAAGAATGATCGAGATGCAATATCCAGTAGCCCTAGACCAAGCAGACATTTGTTCCATAATCCCAGCATCTCTTTCATTCTCTAAGCAATACAATGAAAAAAACCATTGCATTAAGGATTTTTTAAACAAATCATCTGTAGAAATCTTCAGGAACTTACTTCAAACTTTCAGGCCTTTCTCCTCAATCTCATCAGAACTGAGAAATAAGGAAGAGAGAAGAACAGAATGATTTATTTAATAAACAACAAACTAAGCTAAAGGTCTGGGATCCTGGCTTTGTAACAGTGATGCTGGCTAGAGCTTTGGCATATCACTGACACATTCAGGACCCAGTTTCTGAATTCCTAGTGTGCAGTGTTTGACTAAGGATGTGAAAAGCCTGAGACATGTATGTATGATGCCAGTCATCTTACCAAATCTAAAAAAAACTGATTCCAACATCAGGCTGAGGTCCTGGAAATAGAAATGGCCTTGATACATAATGGTGAGCATTATCTTGATAATGCTTCTGTCTCTGCTAGCTGCCTTCATTGTCCAAAGCCTTTGCCCTCTGCTGGAAGTTTCCTCCACTCAGGATGTCCCCAGCTTTCCTCTCTGTCATACTGACCCTTAAGTTGTTTTTACTTTCTACTTAAAACCAACTTCCAGGCTCCATTTCTGATGTTCTGGCTCTCTTCATCACTGCATTCCCTTCTGAAGTGTAACCAGGCTCCAGATTTTTATACCACTCCATTACAGGGAATCAGTGTCTGATTAGACCCTCCAAATAGCATTAGCTTCCCACCCCTCTCATTACTTAAAACTATTCTGAAGACAATAGATGATCAGATGTGCTCAGAGAAACAGCTGGGGTAAGCACAGGGATAGAAAAGCTAACTTAGGAGAAAAGGCACTGAGAGAGAAAAACAGTGAACCGCACTTTCAAGTTTTGCCAGCATAGCAAAGAGTGTGGGAACAAATTACAACATCAGTGAGCTACCTCTGGCAATGAAAGCCCCAGTTTCTTTAGGAAACTGGTGTAAGTTATACCAGCAAAAGCTGTATCTCCAGTAGGAGTTTGTCAGAAAATCCTTCCCAGGGTAGGCAGAGCCAGCAATATTAAAAGGCAATAATATAGCCCAGCTGTAGGAAGCCTGTTTTCATGGGGAGAAATATTTTCCTGTGACAAGTCTCAAGCAGTTAAGCTCCAGAGAGCTTCACAGTACAGG
Organism: Calyptomena viridis; assembly: GCA_013390005.1. Lineage (NCBI taxonomy): Eukaryota > Metazoa > Chordata > Aves > Passeriformes > Eurylaimidae > Calyptomena > Calyptomena viridis. The sequence goes on along the minus strand of WEIV01008716.1, from coordinate 181,896 downwards.
CAAAAGCTTTGTACATTTTCTATATGAATATGTATTTAATTATGACTCCAATGCAGAACACATTAACATAAATAAAGAGAAGAAATAGAAGGCAGGAAAGGAGGGAGGGGAAAGGTCTGTTTTTCACCTGTCTCTGCTGGCAGCAGCCCTGACTCCTCATCATTCATGGGGAGGACATGAAACCATGCTTAGACAGTGCAGCTTGCCCATCTGATCCCAGCAGGTAGAATCAGCCTCCTCAGTCCTGTGGGTCTTGCTTAGGGATTAGTACATGTAGAACCATGGTCAGATAACCACAAACCAGTGTGATAAAGATACATAATGTGTTGAGGAGCAGAGGAAGAAGACACTGGTTGTTAGGGGATTTTAAGGAGCCATTTGCAGAACCACAGGCCTTAAGAAGAAAAGCTAGCCACAGGAAACCCTCTGTCCCCACATTTTCCAGAGCATTTATATTGGGGGAGGCACCCTCTTAGACCATCAGAGCTGTCTTCTGACTGTAAGTATCTGCCACAGGCTTGGTGTCTGAGAGTGAAGCAGGGCTCTCTCCCTGATCCCAGCTCTCTAACACTGTGACTCCAACACAACCCTGACACAAGACCTTCCTACACTTGCTGCCTTTCAGGGACCCACTCTTACACAGTAGCTTCCCACCAGTATATAAACCCTCCACCTCTTTTGCTACCCATGGGCAAGGGAGACAGTATGCATCCCTGTCTCAGCTCTCCTTCTCCTGTTCCTCCTTCCTCAGACCAGGTCACAGTCCTTCCCACAATGCAAGCACTTTATGTTGTCAGATGATGACAGGGAAAAGAACAGATGAACAAGAATTGTGGTGCAGGAGAAGGAAAGTTTTGCCTGAAGACACAGAAAGCTCCTCCTTCCTCTGCCCCTCGGCCCTGCAGGACTGACCCTTTACATAGTCAGGAACATCCCACTCAGTATATGCTGATGACCTGTGGCCCATCAGCTTTCTGAAATAAATAAATCATGTCCTTTGCAGAGCATGGCACATGGTTCCTTCCACTGAAACTCTGCTCTGACTGCTCTGGACCAAAAATAAAGACCCGACATTGGTTGTTTTATTATTTGGAGCAGGGTCCTTAGCCAGAGGTCAAATATTCTCTTGTTTCTATACCAACACTCTCATGTGTCCATTTTCAACTGAATTCACAGTAACATCCTCAAGGATGTGATGAACTTCCAAAAAAGTGCAATACGGTTTGATCCTTGGTTACTGTGCTTCAAAAATGCTCTCTGAGGAAAATATAAATCTGAATCCTTGACAGAAATCACTCCCCTTTTTTTGCACTAAAGGTGTTTTGCAATCCAGTCTCAGCACCACTACAGGCAGTTGAATTCTACCTCAACACTAAAAGGCTGAGCAGAAACCAGCTGTGCCCATTTTTTTCTGGGAAGCATCCTCACATGAAACTCTGCTCAAAGCAGGCCAAACCCAGACATCTCTTTCCATACACATAGCTACCTGGTAGCCCATCTACTGTAAAGGAATGCTGTTGCCAATGAAGTTGTCAGTGAAGTTGTCAGGACGTCTTTTCTTTGGGAAAAAAAAATCCATACTGTAGATGGGATAGAAAGTTTTAGCCTCTTGTGGTCAAGGCTAGCTGATCCTGATACCTGCATTCAGGGCTGCCTCAACAAGTGCAGAGCTGTTTAATTCTTGACAAAGAAAAAAGTCCTCTAACCAAGGTATATTTCGTTTTAGGAAGAAAAAACAACTCTATCCAAATTGGCAGTACCTTAAGGTTTTGCTTCTTTGTATTTTTAACATCAGTGTACATAAAGAAAATATAAGGCCCAGCTTGAATGGTAGCAATGAGTTCTTAATATTCTCTTTGCATAAACCTAACAAATCAGCGCATGATTTAAAAATGTCACCGCACATCTGTGTTTGGTGTGTGTTGCTGCAAAGTGGGGCAGGAGAAGGGGGAACATGAAAAGTAGAGATACTGCAAGCTATTTACCTCTCTACTGAATAATTTCTCTGACACTTGCTGCAAAGCAAGGATGAGCATTGAACTGCTGCATGAGCAGGACAGTACATTGGCAGGAAAGCTCTAGATCCTGCTGCAGGACTTGGCCTCTGAGAGAGCACTGCCACCAGGAGCTGGAAGCAGCTGCCCATAACCTCTGCAGCTTCTCCTGCAATAAAATCTTTGAGATCTTGCCTTTCTGTGGGTTTGCAACAGTAACAGCTAAGCTTTTCAGTGAAGTGTTCTCAAAATTAATCTTCTAATCCTTCTTTCGATGGCAAACGAGAAACTCCAGGGTTTTTTTCAACAAATCTACTGCTTTTATTGCTTTAATGAGGAAGCATGGGGTCTGCTCCCTTCATACATCCCCAGATGACAATTCATAGCCCCTTAAGCAGCACTTCCACAGATCATAACTGACTTTGGATGAGAACTGTCTTGCCAGAAGAGACAGGAGCAGACACACCAAATCACCCACAGCCTCTGGGAGGGCACTTGTTTTTGTGGTAAGTCCCTCTGGGGCTTCCCCAGCTGCTCTGACCAGCAACCTGATGTATTTCACTCCTGTTCCAGGCACTGAATAAATACTTAGTGGGTTGAACAGAAAGTACCATCATCTCATGGTGACAGGTCACCATGTGCCTTTCAAAATTTGAGTGGAGAGACATTTTGGAGAAACATGTACTGCATGTACCATCCAGCTCTAGAGATAAATAGAGGACAAGTCTCCATGGCTGCCAGTCTGGCACCTTTCATGTAATAAAAGATGCTCAGTGCTTTTCAAGCTTTTCTACAAATAATCAGAACTGTTTGTCACTATGTTGAAGGAATTCGGGGGTTTGGACACTGTTGGAATGATTGAAGAGAGACCTTTCTTTCAGAAAGGCATGAAATTTAGCTGAAAAGCAGGGTTTGTTAGTGTTCTGCTGGGCAGACAAACTAGCCAGGACAAACTAGCAGGAAGAAAGGCAGGCTCTCCAAGGGGGCGGATTTCCCCGAGGGATGTGTGATCACAAAGCCCAGTGACCTTGAGCATGGTGGCTGCTCCTAAACCTGCCCATGTTGCTGTGTGGGATTCAGGGGGTGAGGAAGACACATTACAGTGAAGCAGTCACCCCCTGGGACACATAGAAGGGTTGCAACTCCCATGCTGACATGAAGAAAGGGGAGAACTGAGAGTTAACCTGGAAAGGGGCAATTCTTGGTGAGGGGTGTGGCAGTGGGACAAGAAGGAGAAGGTGCTGCAGGAGCTGTTGTAGAATGGACCAAGTAGTGCTGAGGAAATAAGTCTATGAGTTGCCAGCACAAAAACAATCACTGAAGTGGGCAGCAGGATAATGCTATCCAGGGACAAAGTGACGAGTGAGGAGAGGGACTAAGGCAGTGTCCTAAGGAAGGCTGATAGCAGGGAGGAGAAAAGTGTGGAAAGAAGACAATGCAGGAACGCCTAGAGAGGTAGGATGAAAACCAGGAGCACAAAAGGCTCTGGAGCACCTCAGGAAGAGAGCTTTTCGGTAAAGGAGGAATGATTCACATCAAAGGCAGGCAACAGACTGGGAAGGAAGCTTCAGAGTGTGCCAGGAATAACAACTGTGCCTCAGCTCGTGTTGTGTTCCCTCTCTGCCTGCAGCATTGTACTCTTCACATTTCATCTGCAAACTCTTCAGGGCAGGGGCCTGGTCCTCCTCCCTGTCTTGCAGTTCAAGCAGTCATTTGCCATTTGTACCAAGAATATTAATTGGATGAATGTGCATGTGTGCATTTAAATACAAGAGGTGATATATCCCTGAAACCACACTGCTGTTGATTTACTCACTGTACTGCTATTCCATGAGCTCAAACCCCTGCATCAGGTACTTTTCCTCCTTCCCCTTTATGGAAATTGGAATGCTATATCAGAGAATAATAGATCATGGGAGAAAAGAGGCAATTGTTTTGGCTTCTACTTTTTCAATTTCCCAGGATCATCCCCAACATAGATGCAACAATCTCAGTATAAACATTCAACTTTAAATACACATAAAATGCCCTTGTAATTCTGCAGACCCTGGCTACCTCTCTTTGCTCAGTTTTTTTCTCCTGCTGCCTCAAAAACCCCCATTTCCACACTGGCTGCCTGCCTCCAGCACTTACCATGTACCTCAACTTGCAATGGCAGCTTGCAACTCCCAATTCTTCCAGCCCTGTCTATGTAGCAAGAGTTGAGTTCAACCCAGAGACTCTTTAAATTTCTTCCTAAATATTTATACCGTAGTTAGCAGTGATCGGGAAAGGAATGTAAGTGTTTCTTTGTGTGTGTCTAGCTCCACTGGCACTGAAAGCATGTACATAAGGCCTTTGCTAAACGGGAGTGGGCCTTAATGCACACTTAATCACCTTGCAGTCTGGGTCCAAATGTTTGCTTGTATTGCAGTGATCAAGCTCTGTCTCTTGATTTCCTGTCTGCAGCACAGGAACAAAGAGAACAGACCATGATGTGTGATGGAGACTCCACTGGTCTGACCTTGGGTTTGCTGAATAACTCATAACTGGCAAAATCATGGATTGATTTCAGTTGGATTTTACGAGGCATGGAGCTGGAAAGACTGATTTTTTTTCTCCCTCCTCATTACACGGCAATGACTCAGTTACATGGCTCCTCATCTTGCATTCAGTATTTCCCATATCTGATGGATGCCAAGTACTTTTTTTTGTTCTTAGTGCCCTGGGTTTTAACCTTTTTAGATTTGTAGACCCTGTATATTTTCTAAATTAGAAATAACCCCCTTTAGAAATTCAGTAGCCATAGGGCTACCTTAAAGGTCCATGGAGAATGGACTGCCAAGCACTGCAAAGCTCCTACAAAGGCTTTGTCTGCTCCCAGTTTCAAGTGACACTAATGACCACCAGCATGTGAAAATCATTGTTTGGACTTAGACTGGGACAAAGTCCCTGAAAACCAAAACTCCTTATCATTTTGCCTTCTCTGTTCAAGTGGACCTATTCTCTGCTCTCAGTAAGTTCAAATTTTAATGCCACAGATTTTCTGCAACACAGCACTGCCTTGATAACCATTAAGTATGTAGACTAGGAAGCCATTAATAGCTAGCAACAAAGAGGAAAGACGATTACTCCCTTTTAATCTTTCATTTATTCTATGGGTAGCTAATAATTACTTAGGCTAGTTACTATTACTTGCTAAGTTTCACAAAGCGCTGTTTCTATAGTCGTCTTTAAAAACAGTAAAGGAAATTATGTATCTAATAGAAAGAAGCAGCTTACAGAAATCCTAGACCAGATAGTAAAGGTTTCTAGGCACCTGCTGCTTACTAAAACCAATAAAAAGTAGACACTATTAATGTGCTTCCAAGTCTAGATCCTCATGACTACAGCACTTGCTGTCAAGTGTTATGATGATAGAAACCTGAGAGGAAATTAAAGCCTAACTCTACTCACCAGCAGCACAAAATGTTTCTCTCTAGTTGTTTTTATTTTTAAACCAGAACTGCAGGACAAGCCTTTTCTTCCCATTGCCACAGTATTAATCGAAGCCGTATTTTCAGCTCTGAAAACAGGAGGGAAAAAGAAGTGTAGCAAACTAGTTGTGATTTATTTGCTTTGTATCACAAGCCACGAAATAAAACATGGAACATGTGTCTTCAGCTGCCATTTTAGGGAGCAGTCCTCTCCTTCCACCAGCCAACAAGAAGGGCCTCGACAGCAAACTTGTGTGTACAGTCGGAGCTGGAGAGCAGCCATGGACAGGAGGTGAGAGCTGGGTCCTGTGCCCCAGCAGCCCAGGCTATTTCTGTCTCTGCTGCCAGCTGGGTGAGCACGAGTGAGCTGCTTGTAGCAGTGAGGCCAAAAGTCTTTGCTGGCACAAATCACCTGCTTTACATTCTGCGAGGGGTTTGCTGTGGCTTTGCAGAGGGTTTCCACTGCAGGTGATGCCCCATCCTCCTTTGTGCTCTGCGGGCTTGGCTGGAGCAGTCTGGGCATTCAGGTTAGTTCAGAAGAGCTCAGATCTGCTGGTCTTCCAGGTAAGCTGCAAAATCTGCAGCCTTATCCCTTATCCTTGGTTTTCAGCAAGAGAGGGAAAAAACAAGAGCAATGATTGGAAGGAGGGAAACTGCTGCATGCTGAGAGCTTTATGTCATTGTCTCTTTTAATTTCACCATCACTAGCTATGTCAGAGAGTTAAATATGAGCAATGGTGTTGCTCAGTATTGTCAAGGGCATGCAGAGCCCCAGCCCAGTATCTAAATGAAATCCTCTGAAAAATGACTAAACAGGATTAGTGCAACTTGAGTGCAGATGCAACACATATGCATGCTCATGAATCATCCTACACCTATGTGCAGAACTGTAATGACCCCCATCACAGACAGCAGAAGAAAATGATGTTGGCGTAACAGGATCAAGCCCTTCCTCCAGGCAGGGCATCAACTGTAACCCCCTGTGAGGGCAAATCCAGCCCTGTAAGGGTGCTCCCGCCCCAGGCAGCTGCTTCCAGACAAATGAGCAGCCTGAGGTGCATGGCAGGGCTAATGTGGTGTGGGGCTGACCCTCCATCTGCTCACCCCTGGCTACAGCTGCTTTGCTGGGGTTGTCTGCAGAGGCTCTGAGGGCTCTTGCACCTCAAGGCAATCATGCAGCATGGGTGAAATCCCTCTCTGTGGCAACACCTGGAAGCCAAGGAGGGAGGAAGAAAACTCTCAGGAGCTCAGGATCCTGCTGTAGACAGCTGCCTGGGATGTGGTTCCCCCAGGCTGCAGGCAGAGAGCTGTTGTCACAGGCAGAGCTGCTCATACAGGAGCAAGGCCTCCTGGGGGAGGGCCCCAAATTCTGCCATTTGTTTCCCTTTTCAATCTGACAGGCCAGAGACAGGTTTTATTGAGCTGGTGAGCAACTTGTGAGGCCTGTCTACTCATCGAGGCTTTTCTGAGAACGTGGGTTGAGAGGTTTATTGGCTGAGAGGATAATTTAGTATCCATTTTTCACAGCATGTCCGTTCATATTAACATGCCCTTGCAGTCTGTTTCCCTTCTTGCCATCCTTGGGTACTGCAGGGAGAGGACTGGAGGGAGTGCCTTTTTTTGGCTGTTCACCTTAGTGGGACCCCTGGGTCCCTGGGAGCTCCCGAGACATGGGCAGGAGTGTGGGGCTGGATCACCTTATGGCACCACAACTGCTTCTTTTCAGGGTGGGAGGAAAGAAGCCCCAATGAGAACTGTCCCACATCCCAAATTCCACTCTGCTGCCTTGCACCAGATTCTCCCAGCAGACACGAGGGGGGATTTCTGGAATACACTGTACAGAGCCCATGCTTCCCAGAACCTGTCCACTCCACCGATCAGGAGGCACAGGAACATGCCTCTCCTCCTGCTGACTGCTGAGGACAACCCACTGGGAGACAGGCAGGTCCCTGGCAGAGCTGCTCCATGCTCTGGGTGCACTAGGTTTTGCTGCAGGAAAGCTTTTGCCACTGCACACCTGCTGCTTTAGACAATAGTACATGTTCTCCCCAGGGGTCACTTGAAGCAGCACCCTATTGCATCAGCCCACCCTGGGCTGGGACTAGAAGCTCAGCTCTTTGAATGTGAAAAGCTGGTTGTCTTTTGGAGCATCCCATATAGCTACCTTTGATCCAAAGCTCACCTAGAGGAGTCACATGGTGAGAACACCAAGGATGACAAGAAGATCTTCTGCCACTACATTAGCAATAAAGGCTAAACAGAGAAATGTAGGCCCATTCCTGAACAGGGAAAGTGATTTAATGGCACAAGGCACAGAGAAGGCTAAGGCACTCAATGCCTTCTCTATCTCGACCTTCATCAACGAGGTCTCCCAGGACTCTGGGCTCTGAGGAAAACTATCAGCAAGAAAAGAGGTATTGACTCAGGGATTGCCTGAGAGATCTTAGTCTCTTCAAGTCCATGAGACTCAACAGTTGCATCCAAGAGTGCCAAGAGAGTGCCCATGTCCCTGTGTAGTCACTTTCTAACATTTTCAAAAGGTTTTGGAGCTCCAGAGATTTCCCTGACAACTAAAGGCAAATGTGAAGCCTGCCCATGCCTATAAGAAAGTCATCAAGAAAAGGCAACTGGGAACTTCACTGATGTGTGTGGTAGGAAAACTAGAGACAGCAGGCATAAATTGAAACAAGAGAGATTCAGAGAAAATACTCACCATGAGGATAGTCTAGCAGTGGAACAGGCAGCCCAGGAGGCTGTACAAGCTCCATCCTGGGAGGTTTCAAGCCCAAACTAGGCACAGCCCTGAGCAGCCTGGCCTGGTCTGGGAGTGAGCCTGGTCTGAGCCTCTCAGGGTCCTGTCCGGTCTGAATTATGCTGTGATCCCATGCTGAGTTGAATTGGACAGCAACAGTAGGAAATTAAAAATACAGAAATATAATCCTATTGTTGACACAGATAGCCCCAGTTCTCCAGACTGCTTTCATTCTCAGTCTGTTCTTACTTATGCAGGAAGCCAGACTAGCTCTCAGCCAGGACAGCAATACAGATCTGTCCTCACTACTCTTTTGCCAGTCGGAAGGCCTCAGGCTGCTACCATTAAGAAAAGAGTCAGATGTGTACAAAGCAAGTGCAAAGACTGGCTGCTTCTGTGAGGAACTTGTCACCATCACCTCCACTTCTTTCCCCAGCTCCCTTTCTCTCTCATTGTTCCTTCAGTAAATACCCAAACAAGAAAGCAAGCCCCCAGGACTCACCTTAGAGGCTCTGTGTCCCACCCCTCCCTGTCCCAGCCCACTCCCCACTTCTGGAATGGTTCCTCTCCTGGGGAGCAATGTCAGTGCCCTCCAGCAACCACAAGTTGAGCAGCCTGATATTAAAGTTCCTTCCACCCTCCCTTTGCAGCTGAGGCTAAGCACAGCTCAGCGAGCCATCAGGAGTAGGAACCTCATCATGAGCAGCCCTGGCCAGAAAGATGATTTTGAGGGAAGGCTACAGCAACCTCAAGCTTAGAAAAGATGCTTGAACTCCCCTCTTAAGTGGTCATGGGAGCTATTTTCATCTTCAGCTGCTGCAGATTTGTTCCTGGGATGGTGACTGCACCGAGTGGCTGACATAGACCTGAGAATCAATCAAAAGTAATTGAAACAGAAGAGGCTCAGCAATCAACCTATTAGGTTACTGGAGCCAGAAAAATGCCGCTATGAGGAGCCAGAGAAAGGGGAACTGACTTCCCTTCTGAAAACTTAATGCGAGGAAGAAGCTTTGGCTGCACCACCTTTTCTTACAAGAAGAATAAAAATCTGTGGAATTCTCTCTCTGTGTATTTTTATGCCATTTAATGGGAAGGGGGGAAAGGAAAGAAACCATTAAACCCTTAGCTGTAAAAAATACCATCTCATTCTCTTTTCTTTTCCTCATTCCCCCACTCCATATGCAATAAAATGATTCTTTGCTCTCGATTGTTGTCTGCTGTGGCAGCGGTTGGAATGAGCTTTGTTTTTCTTCACTTCACTGCTCCTCACCGGAGGACTTCGCTGGCTGCAACAACCTATTAAACTGGTTGCTGGCTGTCATGGTCTCTTCTGTCAAAGTGGGAGTTGCTGCCAGAGTCCGGTTATTTCCAAATGTCTGCATGAATCGGCTCCTGCAAAGCCAGACCTCAGAGCCGTCGACAAGAGCATGAACTGAAATGTTAGGGGGTTGCCAACCTCCACTAATTAACAGCATACACCCCTCCACCATCCCTCACCCAGGTTTCACAACCTTCTGGCAGGTGCCCCAAGGGGATTTGCAGCAGAGAGCTTAAATATTTCATCTAAATCATTAGAGCAAAAAAAGAAAAATTAAACGTGATCTTTAAAAAGGAGAAGGAAAGCTTAACCACTTGCATTTATAAGAGAAAGTGTAGCACCAAGAATTCAAATTTGGAAAGGACTGCTGTGTATGCCAGTAAGCAACACCTTATCAGCCTTCTCAAAGAGCTGAAGTCTGAAGGCCCACCCAGCCCTCTCTCCCACACAAGTATCATTCTGAGGTGAATTACTTTGGTTACAGAGGATGTACTGACTTGACCCTGATACCAGAGACTCTTGTTGACTCTGAATTCTGCACAACACATCCTTGGTTAGATGCAGTTATGAAACACAATAACCCCTGTTACTATCTGGATGAGTCCCCCCACACACATCAATTTCTAATTACTTTGAAGGGAATGAAAACAAGGTTTCTCCTTTCCTCCTCACCTAGACAATACAGCACGGAAGAGAGGGGAGGTAGATTTAATATCATGATTGAGGCTTGAGTGGGAGCAAATGAGTTGGCCAAGAGGATTTGGCTTTGGTTCTGAGGTGATTAGAGTACTTGTTCTCTCCCAGAAGAGGCTGGGTACATAATGTTGTACATGCTCCTGGAAGTCCCCTACTCCAGGGACTTTTCCACAGCTGGGCAGAAAGTGAAGAGGGCGCTTACAACAGTGGGGTTTACTCATATCAGTTCTACGTGACAGAGGTTTTAGAGTTGAAGGGAAATACGTCCCAGGCTCCAAGTTTTATCAGTACTTACTGCCTTCCAAGGATACCATTAAAAATGTCTGTGCAAACTGCAGGTTTGGGGACCTTAGCAACTCATACCTGCATCTAGACAGTGTCTGTGCAACCACAATTTGTGTGAGGGATGTGCTCTCCCTGTGGGCTTAGGCAATAGCACTCCAAGCACACATTCAGAAGGACTATTGCTTTCATGGGAGTTTTTCATGAAACAAAAAGGCAAGGGAAGGGGATATGAGAAATTAGAGTCTGAAATTGTATCCTAACACTGCTAAGAGAAAAAAAAAAATCAGGGTTTTTTTCCCACTAACCCCCTATAGCAGTAATTGATTCAGTATTACCCTCATCCCAAGAATCAAAGATGATTACGCCATGGAGGAATAATGCTGGAATAATACAGGAGCTTATAATTGCAGAAGAGCTATGTCCTAAAGCAAGATTCATCTGCAGATGCTGAGTCATCAGAAATGTGATGCCCTTCTGCCATCATCTAAGAACAGCCTCTGAAAGAGAAAGGTGTCATTGGATCACAGTTTAGAGCTGGGACCATCCAAATTCTGATGCTGGTTCTGATACATCCCTCACAAGCACCTGGGGACTAGTTAATAGGGCTCAGATGTTCAGAGGTTCTTAACATCTGTCACTAAAAGACCCTCAAATGCACCATGGGTACTTAAATCCTAAAAAAAATTTATATTTAACCTTCTGAAAACAGGCAGAAGAGAAATTAAGGTTAGTATTTGTAATGTGCTTTTCAGAAGAAAATGGACTGAGTATTACTTTTAGTTCTTCATTACTTCATGCAGTAGAGAGCAGGAAGACATAAAGATGAACAGCAGGATAGGACTGATATTAGTATTGGGAGTGTTGTTGGGTCATTTCTGGTTTTTTATAGGTACTTCTATCAAATAAATGGAGGGATTATATGCACCATGGAGGAATAATGCTGGACAGATGATGTTTGTTCCATCAAAGGGACACTCTCAGAGGACATGCAAAGTCCCCTAAACTTTCCAGGATTAGCAATGAGTGACCTAATATCTCCTCCCACCACTGGTGCCTAACACTTTAGAGAAATTTATGCACAGAATGTGACAACTTGTCATGAAATGCTCAACTTCATCTATCCCATTTTCCTGTAGAGTTCTCTGCATAATATATAAACAGAAGGGGGTGGGGGAAATCTCTCTGAAAGCTCCTGCCAACTCACATCTATTTCATTCGTCTCTTTTGAAAAGAAACCTATTCCAGATGGTTCATAATTAGAACTTCTTTAATTCCTGACGATATGAAAAAAAAGGGAAAAATATGTAAGGTCAGTTCTAGCTCAGCCTGGATGCCCTCCTGAAAGCTTTTTGTACTGAACCTGAGTCTATGCAGAAACCAGTGGACTGCCCCAGGTCTATAGAAGCAGCCACTGGATATTGCTGACAAGACAGGATTTGGGCTAGTCTGTGACTGGACAACCTGTTTTCCTGTCCTCAAAGGTCTTACTCTTCTCAGAGCACCTACTGTACCACATCAACAAATATGGTCAGACCAAAGCCAGCAAGGTCACTCCTGCTGTGACCTGGGCAGTCTGTCCACATTTATATCAAGGCTCCTGTGACACCCTACAAACAATAAAGTGAACAGGAGCTGCAGTATCTCCCCCTGAACTGCATGACCCCCTGGGTGTCAGGACTGCAGCCGGGCAGACAGCCAGCGTGCTGAGGGATGTTTTAAGCAAGGCCTCTGAGACAAACCTCTGCTTTCAATAAAGTGCCACAGGATTTTTAATGCCCATGCAGAGCAGGCAGCTGTTACCCAGAGGACATTCTCCACCCTAAAATTACATGGAAATTATTTGCCTCTGAAGCTATGTTTAGCCTACAGAGATTCAAACATATAATTCTAGGATATCTAGTTATTTGATTAAAATGCTAATATAGCCACCTAACTGCTAATGCTGCCAACCAACCGGACTCCCTAGGGCAGCACTGTGTGTTTGCTTTTCGTGTCTCACTCTAAGCCAGAGTCTCACCCTAAATCAGGGGATCGTGATCACTGCCTTAAGCCCAGGGTTTCAACCTCCCCAGAACAGTGACTCAGAAGAGCAGCCAGCTCAAAGCTAGAGAGGATGCACAGATTTGCCCATTGCTTCATTCTAGGCAATTTCCCGCTATGAGCTCCGAGGCAGCAGCAGCTGTGGCAGGTTCCAAAGGAAGGTGTGCATGCTGAGGAGGCAGCCCTTCTACTGAGAAACTGATTTTTTTTAAGGAGCGGCTAAATACATGAATGGGTGCCACAAGCTTTTCCCCAGAACTTTTCTTAATTGCCTTTTGCTCAATGTCACTAGGAGGACTGGGAATTGTGCCGTCAACATTTTCCCTGTGAGGAACGGCTCCCATTTTATCCAAAATTACCTCTGCCCAACTTGATTTAAAAGTTGTAGTTTGTCATAGTTTTGACTGAAATTCCAGGTACCAAGGTGCTCAAAACCAATATTAAATACGAAGGAACTCAATGCACATCATTTTAAGCTCCTGCTATGAACAAACATCCTTTCATCCTACATCCTTTTCTCACCTCAGGGTTTCAGCAAAGAACTATGCCCCAGCAATACTACGTGATTTTATGATAAATAGACCTAGGTTCTTCTCCTAACGATTCCTGGGGTTTGTCAGAGCTGCTATTCATTTTGCTGAGAGGGAAGAGAAATGATGACAATCCTGATGGTGCCAGTCCTAATGATCCAGCTTGACTGCAGGGACTGAGCACGAGGCCAGTGATGCTCTGTGCTTCACTGTCCATGTCCATATAAGCTGCCTCATGGCTGGCTCCACAGGAATCAGGAGAGAATCTGAGAGGGTACTTTTTCAGAAGAACAAGGAATGGAAGGATGAGTGTACATGCCTGATTAGTTACAGGCAATTAAACACGTCTAGCTTCCCCTTGCCTCTCATCCCTAACCTCCAGCCACTGGAACAGAAATCCAGAACAGCCATCTCCTGATGCATGAACCCTATATCCCCTTGCCTTTATAACATGGTGCCTTAAGTCTTTTAGCCCCTGGGCATCAAAACATTTGCTCCCATTCACACAGACAAGCGAAGTGTTTCAGGATGTAAGGAAGGAGACCACCCCTTCCCTGCAGACTGATCCTGCCTTTGATCATAGAGCAACACCCTCTAACCTGCTTCTGTAGCTGCCATTGCTAATCTTGAACCAGAGCAGAGGCAGTTTTCAGAGATACAGGGTTTCGAGAAACTTTTGTCACCCTCGGTTTGCAGGCCCTTGGGATTCCCTGGCTTCACACTGATTTGACCCAGGGTGCTTCACTTACAGAAATATCCCATCTCTACCTAATTTTAAAACTCCTTTTGCTCCAGCACTTGTCCTCCCTGACAACCTTCTTGACCAAGAGCATCATAGTCTCAGGGATTCTCCCATATCACTGCTGTCCCAGGTAGGGAAGGACCAGGCTACTTGTCCCCTTTCTCCTGTCCTCCCCCAGGGACTGCCATATAGCTTCCTAGAACCCTAGTATCCCTCCCAGGGTTTTTACTACTGTGGCCAAGCTCTCCAATAAAAGTCTCACCAGAGCTGGGTATCATCCTCACCCACGCTCCCCATCCTGCTTCTTCTGCCACTTCCACCTCCAGGGAACAGGCTCTAGACTGCTCCTGCCAGCAAGGAACGTACACTCTTGCTGTTTAAGGAAAGAGGTGGGTGGGGAGAGAATCCCTCGAGCTAAGTGGAGAGGCACAATCTGCAGTCAGAACTCCAAAAGCTGTTCCTCCCCAGTATACTCATCCTTTCCAGGCTGCAGCCAAGGCCTTCTCCACAAAATACATTTGACTCTGTTGCCTTAGACCCTTCCCCACCTGAGAATATCAGACCACCTGGTCCACTAACACTGGCAGAAGAAAAGGAAGGGTGTCCAGTGCTTCACTGGCATTACTCACCACCTGCTCTATCCCTTGAGCACGGGGGTAAGCTTTCACATCCCAACAGAACTGCAGAAGAGGGTCACGAGTCAGCTCCTTCCAGCTGCCACTGTTCCCTCTGCTGCTGAAATTCTGGTGAGAGCTGGTGAGGACAGTGCTTATTTCATTACAGCCTGTACCTCTTCCAAACAGGGTACAGGTATGTGGATGGAAAATACAGAAGAAAAAAGTCCACAGGATTAGTCTTACTACAGCATATAGTAAGAAAAAAAAACCTACAGCTGAGCAAATCTTGGCTTTAAGTGTAGGCAAGAGCAAATTGGGATCAACTTTAACCTCTGTTGCCAAGTCTCATAATTTTACCAAAAAACTTGTGATACCAAATACTCTTTAAAGCCTGTGTTCCAAGATTTGGGTGCACGAGAATCTCACCTCTGTCTCTTTTCCAGTTATGCTTCTTTTTGTTTTCCTCTTGTCTCTCTCATACAGCCTCCTGACTTTGCGAACCTTAATGTTTCAAAAAATAGGGAAACACCCACTTCCTCACTGAGATTTTTTATCTCATGACTCAAGGAGAAACAGGACTTGTGATTCTGTACAAGTTGGACTCAGCAGTACTATCAGCACAGTGACTCAACTACAGACAACAGGTAAACTTCCAAAATGCTTTTTCCTTGCTGACTCTGACCCAAAAGTAATGTCTAATGCTGCATCAAATAACACAGCGAACACAGTTGTGTAGTCTAGTGAGAAAATATCAAACTGAAGGCAGACCTTAGCACACAGAAGAGTTAAGAAGCTAAAAGCACCCTTACCTTTTTCTAAGGTCTCTCTTCACGCCCAGCACCTCACATCATGGCCCAGGTCTACCTCATGCAGTCCAAACCTTCTGTCCTGCTCTCCCTGCATGTATTTTTGGCCATCTGCTGTAAGTTACTTTTGCTCAGAATAAAACTGACTTTTACTCCAAGGTATGTGCTGTCAATCCAAAGCATCAGCTCACTCTGTTTAACTACTGGCATGGGGAACATTAGGAGTTATTTCCATAAAAGTGTACTAGGCTGGTATTTGATACAGAGGTCAGAGTAGAGGACGTGGTCTAGATTTTACCAAGACAGATTTTAGAATTGGTCTGGATAAATGGAGTTTCACCGTAGAGTAGACAGGGTTAGAGGTCAGCTTTTGCAGAGAAAGAACAAAAGAGTACTGATCCAACTAGGTAATTTCTGAAAAAAAGCAGACTTATTTATCAAAAACTGAATTGATCTAGCTTGTACAACATTAAAGCCAAAGAATAAATAATAAACAGCACCTCCATTTGTCACATAGTAAAAAGAACAAAAGTGCACAACTGGGAAAATGTAATTTGGAGAAAAGTCCGATACAGGAAAAAATAAGGCAGAGTTGCACTAGTGAAATAAAACTAACCTGTGATTTATTGGCAACCATTGTATGCTCTGTGCCATATTTCTTTATTCAAATAAAGTCCTGCTCAAATTCTTCTGAGGTGACTTTTCAGCAACATTTAGCACATTGCAGGGCAGGGCCTGAGGCTCATGAGTTCAAGAAAGGACTTGTATTCCTCTGTCCTCCAGCCACCTGATCTGATCTACAGACATGACTTCTTCAGCTGTGGTGATGCTGCTGCTGGGAGGGAAGAGTCTGCCCTGTACATTTGCGTCTCCTGTAAATTATTTCAGGAACGAGACTGATATAGCTGCAGACTGAAGAAGCATTTCAGCTGTCCTAGGCTGGAGAGAAGCTACAGCTCATGACAAGAAAGGCAAAGAAGGAAGGAAGAGAGAAAAATGTAATTTTGTAGGGCTTGATGTGAAATTTTTGACTGCATTATTGGCACAGGCCAGACAACAATAAAGCACAAACATGTTGGAATAGCTTATTCTCCTCTGGCTTCAAGCAATGCAGGAAGAAGATCTGCTGTAAGGTCTCCTGATACCACCTTTTCCCCTCCTCTGTTTTATTATTAACCTCCTACATTTTCTCTGCCTTTAATGGTAAATTGCTTTCCAATCAGCATGCTGTGACAAGGCTAACCAGAGGCAGCCACAGCCCGTGCAGCACAGGGCCCAGTCAGGCAGTGATGACTCCTTTTCACAGCAGTGACACCTCCTTGTTATTTTTCTTACCTCCTTTGACCCTTTGAGATCAGGGGACCCTGACCATAATGATCAAACAGTAAAAAAACACAAATCCTGCTGGACTTGCAGCTGGGGGAGAAACAACCTCAGGAACTGGGAAAGGAGCTGTCAGCCTTCATTATTAATATCCAGCTGTTAATATTTAATGTCATAAAACCGCGTCTCCCTCCGCAGCCTAGTCATCAGACATGCAGGGGTCACACCAGCCAAAATCCTTTAGACAGACAATTCAATGTCCCTGTGCTTTAGCTGCATGCCAGGACTGCTAAAGGTGTTCTAGATGTATTTGAGATGAAATGCTAGAAGCTTTAATAAAGCCTGAGATTAAAAAAAAAAAAAAAAAAGGAAAAAATAGTGGTTACTTTCCTGCCTTCCTAGCCAGCTCTGCTCATCCTCACTGACCCCAACCACTAAGCCAAAGGGCACCTGCAGCTGGCAAAAAATAAACAGCACTGGCCAAACCAAGAGCACAGACATCACCCACCACTGCAGCTGCAGCTGCACGGCCAAATCACTGCTTTAAGCTTGTTGTCCAGACACAGAAGAAGGGTTTGAATATGAGGTAAAGAGAGGGCCAAGATTTAAATCCTTTAGACTACTAAAGCCAGATGATACTACGTTAGGAAAAAGCCCATGTAGTCCACCCCAGTCTGTCCCCGGGCACTGTGGCACACACTGAGGAGTGCAAGGCAAAGCACGCTAGGAAATGCTGTTGAATGTCTGATCTCACAGCAGATGAAGGGAGACAGAGAGAGGGCCTCTATCACAGGGGGCAGGCAAGCGACGTTTTAGTGGTTATTTTCAGAGCCTACATCCTTACAGCTTCACAGAAGGGTCAAACACCAGTGTTGCTAGCAGGCAGTTTTCCTCTCAGTAAGTGTGAGAGTGTGTCACCTCTGCTAGCACAGAGCCACGGGTTCTGATCCCTGCTGCAGATCCCGGGCTCTCCCTGCTAGTGGTTCCGCTTGCACTACCAACGTTGCCACTAAAGCTGCCTCGCAGTATTAATTTTTAAAGACTCTTTCTTCCTCCCGGGCATAGATTCTGAGACAGCTCCAGAAGCCCACACATATATACTAGTGCAGTGTAGCAGCCAAATGCGTCAAGCAAGATTTTAAGGGAGAATGGGGGAATAAAAAGCACAGCCAGGATGTTTTGGCACTCGGTGCAAAGAAAAGCATGGCACCACATGCTACATCTGCTCCCCTTTGGCCTTCCCTGCCTCTCCTGTTTCCACCTGTAAGCTCAAGATTGATTTCTTTCTTTTTTTTACAGAGCAGTGTAGTCAGAGGGGCTGGAGCACCCCAGGCAATGAAGAAACATAAGTAATGAGAATCCTCCGAATATGTTAGTCTGCATGACATGAAGACAGCTGAGACGGTCCACAAAGAATTGGTCAGATCCAGCAGAGCTCATTAGCTCTGGCTTGGGGCTACTTCTGCCAGACCTGGGTTAGCACGAGCTCCCAGGCGTCCCCGAGCTGCGCTCTGGGCTCCAGGCCACCACATCAGCCCAGCACTGGCCTTTGCTGGCACTGTGGCTCGGTACAGCACAGGCCCCTCAGCGAGGTGACCCCAGTCAGAGCACTGCAGAGCACGGCGCAGAGATATCCAAGTTACTATTCAGGAAACAACCTGGATGCAACAGTGCCCATACTGAGATCAAGCTATTAAACCTGGCTGGGTTTGAGCTGGCTTTATGCATTGCCCTCGGGTCCCTCTGCCCTCCAGCCCCAATTTGTGTTTTTGGGTACAGAGTGCAGAGACACCCCAATAGCCCTGCCTCCAAAGACATCTTGGGTTAGCAGAGATTAGTAGTACAGACTCAGCACTCTAGAGACACATGGGATCTGGGTCTGTTTTGGTCTGGAAGCAGAAGGCTGCATCCTGGCAGCTCAGTGCCAGAGTCCAGCTCAGGCAGTTCCAACTTCCTACTTCTTATGGATAATTCACAAACCAATCAGACTGCCTACAGACGGTGAGGAACTGACAATAAGTGGATACTAAAAGAGGGTGATTGTGATTGTAGTGGTCAAATGTGATGAGCAGGACAATGCAAACCTTTCTTTCCACCACACTCTGACAAGGTAAGGTAAAAGTGGCTATTTACAGACAGCATGTCCATGCCTGTGGATAACAGTAACTTCAGACAACTCTGGCAAACTAGGAACTAGTGAACTCCAGCAGTTAATTATAGTAAATATTTACATAGCAGCTGGGCCCTTCAAATTTAGAAGGAATAGTCAATGCAAGGACATGCCCTTTAACCATCCCATTTTATTACACAAATCACCAGGGAGCCCAGCACACTAAGATTTGCAAATGAAGTGTTTGATATTGGCTGAGACATTAAACTACTTACCTAGTGCTATAAAATGCATAGGTACAGTACATCATTCTTTTTGCAGAAATTTCAACCCCATTTACTTTAGTTAACTCTTCCTCTGCACTTAAATTTTGTGTGCTACAAAGAACCACAGTACATAACTCTGAACAGACCTGGTGCCACTGCTTAGCGAAGTCTGACTTAAAATAAAACTGTTTTCCCCCTTGCTGTTGCTAAATTTGGCATCACTTATGTAGATTCTATTGATGTGTCTAATCTACTTAACATACTCAATGTTCTCCTATTAGCTGGTTGCTCAGGAATTTGCCTTACATGAAAGATTCTGTTTCTGTGCCCCATCTCCTGCTTTCTCCAGACGTGCGCTGTGTAATTAAAGCAGGTCTTGTAAGTGGGGTAATATGTTATCATCCAAAATTACTTGGTAGTCATGAGCATTGTAGCGAGTCCTGTAATAGCAAAAACTGTGGATGCTAAGACTGAAGGTGCTGCATGGTTTCCAGCCTGACTACAGTTTTAAAAGGATCATGGCCTACATTTGGGAATCCAAGTCAGTCACAAACACCCTCGAGTGGTAGGAGTCAGATGTGCCTTGGGTAAGGTATAATCTACACCAGGAGCAAGATGAGACACTGGCAATTCTCAAGAGACCCCAGCTGTGGCTAGTGGCTGGAGTAACTCCAGAAATACCTGGAGACAAAGCATCCTGATCATCTTCAGGAGCTCAGTGTGGAGGAAAAAGGAAAGGAATGAAACACCAAGAATCCCAGAAGATGTCTTCTTTTCACCACTACAAAAAATTGCATTCCCAGCTGCACAAATCAAATATGGGAAAGGGTTGACCACGGTTGCATTAGACATAGTTTTAGGTGGTCCATAAAAGAGCTCTTCTTACAGAAATGTTATCCCAGGTAGTATTTACTGCTCTATGACTTCCTTTCTAGAGGTTTTTTGTGTTACCATGGGGAGGAAAATGCTGAAAGGTATCATAAGTCAAGGTGCCAAAGTGTGCCGTGTAAAATTAGCTGAGAAGAGAGGATGAAGCAGCCTGGGAAATGGTCAAGTTTAGCCAAGGGACAACTGCTGCAAAATCAGGAACCCAAAGGACTTAATGAATGGGGGTTTTGAATGCATCAGAAACATTCTGCCGGGCTGGCTGATTTATGTGACTGAGAAGGCTCAGATGAACCCTCCCTCCTGAGCTTGCTCATAACATTATGGGGTAGGCTAAGAGGGTTACTCAATGTTATTACTGCTGTTGCTGTTGTTTATTTATTAATGCATCTGTATCAGAGACCGTGGCTGATCCTGGGAGTCTCGCTGTGCTACGTGCACAGGATGCAGAGCAAGAAGGAGCAGTCCTTGTACAAGAGCACTCCAAGTGCTCCCTTTCCCCAGAACCAGTGCAAGCTCCCAAAGCTGTCCCCAGGGACACAGATGCGCCTTTTCACTGCCATGTTAGCCACTTACTATTTCCCAGCATAAATATGTTTTATAGAGAAATAAAGTCTCCAATTCTGAAAAGGGAGTGCTTTCACACACCTGCTTCTCATCTATAAAGGCCCATGATTTGGCATCTCAGGTTAGAGTATGAAATTATGACACCAGAATTGACTTTAGAGTTTCTGATGCTTCCTTGGATGATTGCTTCTATAACTTATAGAGACAGGGGAGCATTTGTATTCTACTGAACACATAAATTAATATCCATACATGAAAATGATGTGGAGACAGCAGGACTGGGGCATGGATGAGTTTTCTGTAAAGTATGACACCAAAGGAGGACTTGTCGTTGTATTTGGAGTGTTGTGGTGAGAGTCTGCAAGTGCAATAAAATAAAATAAAAGGGTTTTGTACTTGGCATGTTAAAGCAGCTGAGAAATTTATGGTGTTTTCCATCATCATGCCTTTTGGGGGGAGTCCTACTGAAAATAAATAGACATTTTTGGTTTTGATTTTTGCTGGTATATATAAACCAGATTTTCATATTTTCATGTGCTCTATATCTTTTACACCATGAGCAGGGCAGGTTATTTTGTGGATTAAAGAACAGATGAATCTGGTCTTACAATGCATAAGAGATAAGGTTCTCCTGCTCATGCTTGCTAAAAGCTTTATTTTAGTCTGTCATGGCAGAGATGAAATTATTTGGTTTTGCTTCATCCCTGCATTTCTAACAGTAGCAATATTATATCTGCTGAAAAGAAATTAGAGCAAAGTAAGAAACAGACTACCCCATCCCCTGCACAACCCATGGATCTCAGAGCCTGTTAAATTCATGCCAGCAAAGCTTTAAGAGCAGAGGGGATGAAAACCCTCACCCCACAGAAGTCAATGGAACACTCTCAGCAAGGGACAGGAAACAGGGGCTGGATTTCACCACATCCCCTGACGCTCTCGTATTAGAAACAGCAACCAGGATGCTTCCGTTTCTCTCACCTCTGAACCCAAACCTTTTTTAAATTCAAATAAAATGTTATAGGTGCAACATCAAAGAGTTGAAGACACAAAGGAAACCTCGGCCTGCTCCTGGCCCTACACAGTGGCAAGACTGTGACACTGCCTGAGCAGAGGCAGCAGGTGAGATGATCCCATTGGCACAGCACACTGGCTGCCAGATGTGGATGCCATGAGGAGCAGAGAAGACATGCACCAGATGGAAGCTTTGGACTGCACTGTAACGCCCGAGTCCTCCCCACATCTGATGACAAAGTCATATGCCAGTTTGTTAGTCTGGAGAGCTCGAAGCGATCCTGAGAGAAGCCCTTATCCCACATAAATCGTCTGGAGTTGATGGATGGCAGGAGCCTTAACTATAAAAATCTCAGCCAGAAACATGATAAATAGTTGCATCCTATTAAAAATAGGCAGCAGAACAGCAGGCACATACATTGGCTGAGGAGGAATGCCAGTCAATGACTGAACTGCCAAGGCATTTTGGCGTTCAGCTTCAGAACAGGCTTTCACACTACCCTTGCAAGTGAACAACCTCTGTAGTAACCTGGTTTTCAGTACATGTTGAATTTCCTCTGGATACCTCGGGATCTGGCAGAAGCAAGCCCAGAAGAGTGTTTTGGTTGACTCTGGGTTTTGTATATAGCAGGTACTGAAGCCAGCTTCTCTTGGCCCAAATCAAGTTTTCCCCTGTGGGTATCATTTAAATTTGTTTGCTTTACCACCAAATCCTTATTTTGTATAAAGGACTCAAGGGAATAAGTTGCCTCTCTGCCTCCTCCACCAGTGTTTCTGTGTTTACTGTAACAGTAGCATATTTGCATGGCGCCTGCTACACTGGAGACTCAGACTCCCATAGTGCAGGTAATAAACAAATATTACCGTGAGCTTTCTGGAGCTACTCTCTTCCTCATACAAACTTCTCTAAAACAGCTGCTAGATTACAGACGGAACAGCAAATCTATAAAAAAAAAAATCTCAGCATTACAAACTAAGTAGTAGCAGTTTGTAGTTTTCATCAGTCACGTGTGGTCTGCTCTATATGCAGGAGAACTAATGAAACCTTGTGAATTTTATCATAGACCCCAAAACTTCCTCCCCATGATTCTTAAAACTTTATCTCACTATGCAATTTCCATGGTAACATCCCAAATGCTTCCCAAGTCTTTAGTCTCCAGGCTGTTCTCGCTTCAGGTCTCTTCCTTGCTCCTCAAACAACCAGTCTTCTTTTCATCTCTCCAATACCCTCCTCCTGCCCTGTGCGACTCCTACCATGCCCACATATGCCCTCACACCACATTTCCAGCCTTCCAGCTTTGCAAGAGACAGCACATGCTGTGACTCAACCAAAAATATGTAGATTTGGCCTGGGGAGCTGTCAGATGCCAGATAACATGCGTAGCATCTTCTCTCTGGCTTTTCTTTGGTGGGAGTACTAATTCATGTCTCTCTTCCCCAAGTACTGCGATTGCCCCAGCCCTCTGCCAAATTTGATTCTATTCTGACCAGTGGAGCCCAAAAACTCGTAGCTGGGGACTAACAGATAAAAGGTGTGTTTGTGTAACTTTTGTGTCCCTAGGAAACAAGGCTGAAAACAGGAATATGAACTATGTCCTGTTAGCATGTTTACAGATATCTGTCTTGCCAATATTTCTGTTGAACTCGCCCCTGAGACTCTGAGCAACTCAATGATAATCACTGTATAAACAGATAGTAAGGCATGGTCTGTACTCCAATTAAAGAAGACAAAGTAAAGTATGAAAATCTATACTGTTCAACTATTAAAAATAATCAGTGAGGAATAAATTGCACGCAAACAGCACACAAACACAGGGATAGTTTCAGGCTGAGGTCATCCATATCTGATCAGCTGAAAACAGAGACACTTATCCTATCTGAGCCTAACTTTAAAAACATACATGGCTTCAAAAAGGCATTCACAGTATCTCAAATGCTAAATACAAAGCCCTGTCTACTCTCTGGTGCGAATGCTAATGAAAGGGGTAAGACTGAAACCACATCTCTTGTAGGGCATCAACCTCCCAACTTTAGACTGGCAGCAGAAGTTTGTCCTCTCTAGATACTCACCACTCCATTGCCTTGTCATTAACCATCCATCATATTTTTCTCAATATCCATGGGTTCAGGACACTCTTGGCAGGGGGAACACTTGTCTTAAAAGTCCATTTGGCCCAGGCTTGTACCTCTATGG
This sequence comes from Calyptomena viridis, assembly GCA_013390005.1. NCBI lineage: Eukaryota > Metazoa > Chordata > Aves > Passeriformes > Eurylaimidae > Calyptomena > Calyptomena viridis. Next base: position 158,305 of record WEIV01008716.1, on the reverse strand, counting down.
GTGCAGCTTCTCCTCATGCTGCTGTTTCACTTTGCTTTTCCTTGGAGCAGTGACTGGCATTTTGCTCAGCTATAGCTCAGGGAGAAGCCACAGAATTAGCAGTCATTTCAGCTCTAATATCAGTCTATACAGTCCTGAGCTTGATGGTCAAGCCACTTTACTATGAGAAGCACTCAGATCTGCCCAAATTAGGCAGGGTGAGGCTCTGAAAACAGGTTTTCCATCTGTTAAGAGATTGCTCTAACCAATGGATTGTGGGTGGAACTTGCCCACAAGCTCAGGAAGTAGCTAAGTGGGGGAACATGGGCCTCTCAGCTTGCCTAACTAGATGCCTAAATGCCTCAGCTGATTTGGGTCTTATCTTAAAAATTTGATACATACATGAACCAAATCAGACTGGAATTGTTCTCCATCAAGGCTCAGCAGGCAAGCAGAACACTCAACCACCTTTCTTTTTCTTTGCTGCATCAAGAAGGGGTTATGCAATTTAAAACCGTGCTGATCAGGGTGCATGAAACAGATTAAACCCTTCCCACCAAGAGTTCCTTTGCCATCCCAGGAAGCTCTAGCATGCATGCTTGGCTCAGTGTCAAGCCCCTGAAAGATCTCCTTGTGAGTTATCAACATCAGCAGGGCATGACTTGAGAACTAGGACTCCTGGTTTGCAAAATACTGCCATGAGGCCATTCAGCAAATAGCTAAAAGTTAACTACACACATTGCAATGAGAATGGACATGTAGAGGTTCCCCTCACTGTTTAGTATAGTTTGGATTTGGGGTTTGGGTTAGCTTTTTTTCTTTTTTAAAGGGAAGAGGTTTTAAGTGAGTGTAGAAGATCTGGCAGTGAAGCATCAGAGGAGCAGATTAAACAGACAAGCAGTAAGGACTTCCATTTTTACATCTCTTCTCTTTAATCCCAGCTTTCCTGCCCCTAAATGTATGGAGAGGGATGTAGGGAGAGAAATCTACACTCATTTATTTCTGGAAGTTAAGATGAATCCATTATGGCTTGCACAGTATGTTTGCTATTATGAAGCTGCAAACAGAGCTACAGAAAGGGCGTTTAGTGGGAAATATTGTCAGCTGGCAGTCTCGGGCACTTGAGTACCCTCCATAACATGCATAACGGAATCAATTTAAACCTAGTGAAAGGGACATTGTCTGATAAAGTAATTCCTTTTTGAACACAAGATGGCAGCCTTAAATAAATGCAACCCCGCACAGCTTTTAATCTTACACATCATTAAATTCCTAATTTACACATTATGTTTTCATGGGCCAACCCATAACTCATTAGTGTTGAACTCATGAGTTGTAAAGACCAACACACTAGACAAATGCGGGTTTCTTTATCCGCTTTTCTTTGGGTGGCAGTTCTCTTTTAATTTAGCACAGAGACAGACTTCAAATTCAACATTAAGAAGCTTTCTGATCTTGTGGGCTTTGTGCAGTCTCTACCCCCAAATACCCCTCTCTGATTACTTGTCTGTACCCACAGATTTTACTGACAGAGGGTGGAATAGGGAATGGGGAATACCAAGATTTTTCTCCTTGTTCAAGAGACTGGAGCTCCTTGAAAGATATATCTTTCTGCAGAAGTCAAAAACAAAACAGACTGCAAATAGCATAGGATTTCAAGCTGGTCTTCCCACTTTTCCACAAAATTTAACACACCAAATTATATTTTGATGTCATGTCTTTCTATTCTCTTGTCCAGGTGTTGCCTGAAAGAAGACAAGTCACAAATGTCAGGCCAAGGGCCATTTTGAGCCAGCCCCTATGCAGGGGTGGCAGATCCCCTATGCAGGCAGTGGCAGTGGGAAGCATGACTCACTCTGTTGGGTCAAAGCAGGAAGGCAAGGCTGGAGGCTAAGTTTGCTCTTCCTGGGCTGGGCTGTAGTTTATCATGGCCACAAGGCCACCGGTCTGCAAGAGCTGCTACTTTGAGAAAGCCAAGCTCCATCAGCCCAGGGTCCTGTGCTGGAACTGGGCTGAGGTTCACAGATGGCTGGAAAGGCTGCTCATGACAAGGAGAAGTTTAAGATCATCCCTTTCCACCACAGTTGAGCAAGCTGCTAGGGAAAGTCAGTACTCCTCAGAGGAGTGTTCTGCTGTGCTACTGCCCAAGAAAAGCCACAAACCTAAGGAGAGAAGAAGAATATTCACACCTCAAGTCTAAACAGTTGCAGGATCTCCTCCCTGTCCTCCACTAAGACAAGTGGAGGCCATCTGCAACACCAGCAGAAGAAATCTTGATGAAAGTCCCTGTCTATTCTCTTGCTAGTCATGTCTCCAGCAGCTCATAGCAATTGCACCACTGGGCATCTTACAGACCTTTCAACTATTTTAGAGAATAACGGTACTGACACAAGTCATCTGCTTGGCATCCCCATGTAGTTAACTTCCTATTCTTATAGGTTGAATGTCTTCACCCTTATCCAGTCCCTTTTTTCTATTTGTTTTATTACATAGGCATTCATTTTTCTCCAGTTTTCTTCATTACTCCTTTCTCCTTGAATGGAGGAGAACATACAATTTTGTTCATGATGAGTTAATATCCATCTAAAGAGGGAAAGTCAGTAGAGAAAGACATAACAACCAGTCAAAGTACCTTTCTGCTGACACCGCTTTCCAAGTGGAACCTTCAGATGATATTTTGGATAGTGAAGGACAATGTGTAGCAGTGGGGGACATTCTTGTGTGGCAGATAAAGAGACTTAGTCTCTTTCCAAAGTCTAAATTACCTGGAGAAGAAGGTGAGCTTGTGATGTTGACTGAACATCGGCATCAGTAGATTTTGCTTCAATTTCTGGCACAAATTTTCAGTATGGTTTAAAATCATGCTGGGCTTCTCTATGCCTTAGTTTACTCCTAGAGGAAAATGGTCTGGAACTCAGAGCATTTATTTTATGATTCCACTTTGTTCTCCTGCATTGAGACTTGGAGACGTAGGTTACATTTTGCCCTTCCTCCACATCTTCTGCATTAGACATCATTCTAGAGGTCTAATGCGACCCTCAGAAACATCTGTGCAACCTCGTAAGGACATAATTTTAAAACAATGCATTGCACAAGCATACCAGGAAAGGATGGATTCCTTTCTTGGTTAAAGAGCAGCAGGAGGCCCTCGAAGATTTAGGTTCCATTCTCAGCTCTGCCCAATAGTTTAAACAAATCATTCAATCTTTTCAAGCTTCCAGATCCCCTTTGAGAGGGGAACAGCTCTTGGTGGGAGTGGCTGTGAGAATTAATGCATGCGACGTTAAAGAGATGAGGGCTGTATTGCTAGATGCATGAGAACGAGTACTCTCCGTGGCTTGCCAAGTCTCCTATACTCCTGCCAGGGATGGGACACATCCTCCAGAGGTGGCAATTAGAGCACTGCCAAGTATTACAGTGATGCGTGGCACACGGCACGGCCACCCCTCCTTGGCAGGGAGCCTCTCCAAACAAGGCTGAGCCGCACAACTGCTCCGGGGCAGGGCAGTGCCCTTGCAGGCAGCCCAACCCTGCCCACGCAGCTCCGGGCAGCTGCCGAGCCAGGGCGGCCGGCAGGCTCAGTGCTGCCTGCACTGCCACACCGCCTCTGCCATCTGCACCCTGCCTGCCCTGCCTGTACCACGCTGCTGCCCCACTGCCCGCCCTGCCCAGGCTGCCCACACACTGCCCACATTGCCCTGCTCCCCATGCCCTGCCTCCTGCCCCCCACAGCCTTTTGTTCCCCATGAACCCCTAGTTCTGAACAGCTTCTCTTCAGCCAGCCCACCATCACCCCTTCAAGAGTCAGCACTTCCCAAATGCCTGCCCTGTTGCTGATACCACACACACAGACAGGTCACCTTCCATGCACCCCATCACAGCTCGCTCCCAGTGCACAACCCATCTGGCCATATGGCCCAGCAGCCATACACACTTTTTCCCTCATCCACAGCCCCTCTGAAATCTCCCATCTGCCCTCCTTCCCTTGCACACGGCCCCTCTCACACTCAGGGCTCACACGACCCTTTACACGGGGCCAGCCTCTGCAAGGCTCGCCAGAATATAGGCGAGACATACCCTTCAGCTACACACTGCCAAAGACAGCACCTCACACCGTGCAAGGGGTTCCCTCTCTTTTGGCCTCCTTTGCATACCAGACTTACTCCACACCCTGCACAGACAGACCCCTTTGCTCCCAAGCACAGCCACAGACACCTGAAGCGTGCACACACCTGTAGATGCAGAACAATAGAGGTACAAATAATCAGTCTTGTACATGCAGGAGACTGAGTGGAAAGACAGGGATGAGGTGTAATCAGACCATCAGTGGAGGGAGACCTTAAAACCCAGTCATGAGCCAGCATACTCCCTTCTAGGAAATGTTGTTACCACATTTGCAACTGCCTTCACCTCAGACACACCAGCTCTGTTACATACTGTGTCACAAGGTCTTCATCTGTACTCACCACTTGCCTGTACCCCACTGATATTTATCATCCAGGCTGTTCTCCAGCACTGCTATAATGGACAAAACCTATGGCAGAAGCAAATGTTCTGAATCACATGTATCTCTCCACCAATATGGCCCTGTATGTGCAAACACACAAGCCCAGTTTCCAGGGCTCTGCTGCACATCTTCCAGGTGATCCCCACCTAGGTCTACACCTGTACACTTTACAGACAGTACATTCTCCTATATGTATCCCAAATATAACCCCTACACTTTCAGAGGAGTGATTTCCTAAACTCTCTATGCAACTCAAGCACCACAAGTACATCCACATATCCCATAAGGATTTTCATGCTATCCAAGTCAACAGTGCTCTGCTGACAGGGCCTGTTACATTGTGGTTGCCAAATCAATAAACAGATCCCTTAGATCTTCATTAGAAGTAGATGCAGTTTGCCTGGAATGGAGACTCAGAGTGCTTAGGGCTTTATTCAGCTTATTCATTTGTCCACTGGTATTTAACAATTATTGAGAAAAAAAAAAAGTAATATTTATTTCTGTTTTTGCAGCATTGTGTCTGATGTTGCATGCAAATAGATCATAGGGTGACCCCTGCACCAGATAAAATATGACCTAAGACACAACAACCTGTAATACTTGAGATGATGGCATTATGCAGAGCTGTTGTGTTGTCTCTCCCTGCTTTACCATATAAATTTACCTTCAGAATTTCTTATCATTCTTAACACTGCAGTAGGCTATTTTGATGCCTTCCTGCACTTTGGACAGTAGGGAAAAAAAAACCTAGTACAGGGTTTTTCTCTCTGTCATACTTCTGGCACAATCAGCATTGCTTTGGTTTTCCCTGGCATCCGTCACTAGTTTCTGGCCATGGGTAGTGCCTTTGGTAAGATTTCACCCCATTTTATGCCCTTTCCACTGTCACAAGGTCAGGTCACTTCCTTAGAAGTAACCTACTGTGGTCAAGGTTGTTTTCTTTGACCTGGTCTATTGCCTTTTAAATGTTTTAGTGTTTTGCCTGTTTCTCAGGTTGAGCACAGAACATTTGTTGCACTGGTAAGAGGTTAGTACTGCGAAGCCTAGGGAGTGATATATGGATTGTTCATGCTTTCTTTTGGATTTAATTTTTCATCCTCTAGTGCTCTGTGGTGAAAGGAATGTTTGCTGCTTGCCTAGGGAGACACCTGACATTTAGACTTTATCTTCTGTAAAGACTTGGGCCAAAATTCTCTTCTCTGACTTTGGGAGTGGCAGAAAAGGACACATAGTTGAAGTGAAGTGGGGGGGTGGACAAAGAGAGATTTGTGCCCTTCTGATCCCAGGCCACAGTAAGGAACTGCATAGTCCTCTGAAAAAGTCAATTCCTCCAATATAAAGGGTGTTTTCATCCCCAGGTACCTTGCAGAAAGTCCTCAGTCCCACAGTACTCCTGGGCCTAAAGGGTGGAGGAGAAGAACAACTTGGGCTACAGTGTCCTGCTCTAATGTCCTCATGAGGGGAGTGCTCACATTCTGGGTTTGGAGCTTTCACAGTCCCTGAACAACTAAGTAGAATACAAAGGCTGAAGAAAATGGAAAGAATCTTCCCCTGGAATACTTTGTGCTCAAACTCAAAAAACTGAAATGCACAAGGGTTTCCTTTCTTTTTCTCCCTCTTCCTTTTTTTTGGGGGGGGGGGAGGAGGAGATGAGTCCTAATTTTGCATTGTTCTAAGCTGATTTGGCTGCGCCTGCTTCTGGCTTTATCTCGTGTCCCAAGCCAGTAATGTTGGTTTAACAGAGGCAGATCTGACAGGAGAAGAATAGGGGAAGGATACCTTTCTGGAGATAACCCTCCAGTGCAAAACAGCCAGGTGAGTGAATCTTCCCATCTCCAGGGCATTGCTCCAGGAGCAATGATCTTTCTCCAGACCATTCACTTTTCAAGAGCTAAGCGCACTGGCTCTCAGAAACTCTCCCCTTAGGTGCTTACATCTGGTTTGCTAGTTGGAGTAGATAACACCAAGAGATGCTACACTGGTCTTCCCATAGTGCTTCGTTCCTGACTTTTCCCTACCCCAACCAGTCACAGCAGCAAAGAACAGTTCTGAAGAGAAGAGCACTTCTGTGGGAATATGAATGGTTGATCATGGATCAAAGATGCCAGGAGAGGCTGCTTCTGTGAATGAAAGGTTGAAAGTTCAAGTTCTCCACTCCTGACACACAAACATCATGGGAGGTCAGTGCCTGTACCCACATCTGCCCCTCCCGATCATTCAAGTATCTGAGCTACAATCACTGATGGTCCATTAATAGCTGAAAAGTCCCCCTGGCACAATTGCTAAAAGAGATATGAAATTTCTATAAATGGTACTGTTTTATAGTGGTTGGAATACTTAGCTGGTTTCCCAGTTTCAGATAAGGATTTTGTGTCTTCCTTGATCAGTATGGCTCCATTTCATGATTGTTGCTGCTGGCCTTCCTATGGATAAGTAGTAACTGCTTGCAGAACTGTAGGTGAGGATTTTCTGAATAATTCTTTTATTTCATCAACTAAGATGGGCTGTAAAAGGTAGACCTTCAGCTTTTACTCCTGTTATGTTCTGTTCAGCTGGGTTTTCATCAGAAATTTCACTGGCAGGTTGTGTCTACCAGGTGGATTCTCCCTTGCACAAAAAGGCTGGGGAGCTTTCCTTGCCATGCTTTGAAAGAAGGCCTGAACGTCCTTGGTCTGATAGAATTTAGAGTGTGTTTAATTTCCATGTCGCTGAAATAAAATAGTATTTGTTTTAGAGATTTTGTGAAATACTGTTGTTGTTTTCCAGGCTGACCTTTAGAGGCTCTGTATTGCCGTGGCACTATGTTGCTATGGGGATCACCTCACATGGGTAAGAGCACGAACCAGTACATAAAGATATACTGGGTGTTTTATGCTGCACCTATTCAACGGCGCTGTACAATTGGAAATTGCTCCCAGAAATCTGGTAAGCTGACTCATAAACACATATGGAGAGTGAGCTTCAATTTACATCCCTTTTTTTCCTGCATTTTCCTGAATTGTTTGGTAAGGAAAACTTCTTTGTAAGTTAGTTACTTATTTTCAATGGTGCCATACATTTTGTTTTCTATTAGCAAATATAACTTGCAGCAAATTAAGGATCAGTCCTGGAGAGGTCAGGTTAAGCCAAGGGTTTAAGCTATACATATTTATGATGTAATTAACTACTTCCCCCCCCCTCTTGTTCTTTATTTTTTTACATCACCTGTAAGGTAAAAGCATGTCAGTGGTTAATTCCTCCTGGAGAAATCCAATACAGATTCAGAAATACTTTGCTGTTGGACAGATGGCTGAAAGGAAATGATTAATCTACTAACCTTGGATTTAGGAGATATGGATTTGAGTCCCTGCTTGCTGCAGATTTTCCATGTGACACTGATGTGTAAATATCCTCAAATATGGCCACTAGCCTCTGTGCTTGAGTTCACAGACTGCAAAATAGCATCACCTTGTCTCTCAGGGCAAGGTGAGAAGAATGAAGGCACATGGTCTTGTGCTTTACAAGGGAGGCTGCCAGCCCACGGCCACAGGGTAAGCAGAAGATAACTGGGAATGTGGAGGGGAAGGTGATGGCAAAATATTTTGTTACAGTTGTGGGGTGATGTAGACAGATACTACAAACTGAGGCTGTTGATGCTGTGGGGATGGGTACCATACAAGTGCCTGGCAAAGGCAAGACTATTTTCGGGAAGCTAAGCCATAATTTGCAAGTGCTTCTGCTGACACAGGTTTTTCTATAGTTTCGTATCTCAAGCACACTTCTGTTCTGTATGGGCATAATTACTGCCAGTGACCATCTCCCAAGGGAGTGTCTGAACTGGAACTCAGATACTGAAGACACAGTCTCAGGAGAAGGTTATCTAAGAAAACAGGTACATCTTCCCAATCCTCCTACCTGTTCTCTTTCTCCATCCTCATATCCCATAGGCAACCCCCTTTATAAAGACTCAAGTACTTACTAGTTCCTCAACTATTCTGAAGGACAGATCCAATGTTTGCCACCCTACATGCAACATAAGACACACCATAGGTTGACTATAAGCACCACATCCAATCTTCCAACACCACCATACAAAGTCAAATGTACAAGCCCCACAGAAGGCATATTTGCATGTGGAATTGGCTAAATGCCAAGGACTCACACACACATCCAAAGTTTCTGAGAGAAGGGAAAAAAAACCTCAACTTTTGTGACAAGGATCATAAGCAAATTTTTATTAACTATTTCACAAGAAAAACAGGCTCTAACTTAGAATATTAAGAATTCAGTACTACTAAAATCAGAGCTTTAGAGTTTAAGGGTGAGAAGTTTGATAGGTGTTACAGACACCACCCCCCACCACTCCTTCTAAGATCTTTCTCCTTCCCTCAGCAGCCCAGGAAGACAGAAGTGGGGGGGTTATGGTCAGAGGCTGTTCCTGCCGCTGACTCAGAGAAAAAAAGAAGTCCAACCCCAGGCTTTCCCATTGAGTTTGCTCCCAAAAACAGTCTGCTACAAACTGCTTTGTGAGTTGTAGTGACAACAGCTTTCCAGGTATTGTTGTCACGTAAGTCACTTTACCATAGGTGCAGTCATTCAGGTGCTGCTTGGCTGCTTCAGTGTAGGATCTTACAAGCCACCAGTCCTTCCAAGAAATGCTGCTCTGCTGCTCCAGCGTCTCTTCTCACAGCCTACAGGACTCTATCAGACCCCTGCTCCAGACACAGACATCAAACATCCCACAGGATCACAGCCTCTCTTTTCTAGCACTTACCTGCTCCAGTGTGGAGTCTCCCAGTCTTCCATGGGTTTGCAGGTGAATCTTTGCTCCCTATGGTCCCCCACAGGTTTGCTGGGTTTCTGGTCAGAGGCTGTTCCTGCCTCTGTTTAAGTGTTTAAGGCATCTTCTCTTTCTCCTTCTCTCCGACCTTGGTGTTAATCAAACTTCTCACTCTCCTCTCTCTTACGTGGCCATGATGTTCTGCCTTGCCTTTTTTTTTCTTCTCCTTCTTAAATATGTTATCACAGAGGCATTACCAGCTGACCTTGGCCAGCTTGGAGCTAAGAAATTTCCAGCAGCTTCTTAAAGAAGCCTCTCTCATACCCCCCTCCCTCCCCCAGCTAATAAAAAACTCTGGCTACTTAAAACCACAACAGGAATGTACTTATTAAACAGGTGTGATGGCCTCTTTAGTGACTAATCTACAGGGGAGAACAGTTCATGTTTGTTTTTACACACTCTATCTTCAGAACATCCTAAAAAGCAGACATGAAGGCACACAAACCCAGTGTCCCACATGGCACCTCACACATCTTCAAGAAAAGCACTCTGTCACCTCCCCCTTGTGAAACAGGTCCTCTCTCTGTCTTTTTGATGAAAAATCCATCATCAAAAGTGTTTCTTTTTTTTTTAAGTGCATCCGGAAGCCAAGTCTTCGAACTGCTGTCTTTTGCAATTTCCTGAGCCAACCCCACTTCTCTACACAATTCATCATTGCTTTCTTTGTGTTCTGCCTGTTCTACTCCCAAGAAATATTCAAAGGCATTGAGCACAGGCCTTGAAAGTACACGTGCCTGTGCATGGCTGTCTCTACACATCCTGAGGCCGTATAGGCTGAATTTGCTAGGAGTGGGAGCTTGGGGAAGGAATGCATCCAGCAGTTACATCACAGGCAGGGGCCAGGAGAGGTACTGCCAGAGCCAAGTGTAAAAGTTGGTATGTTTGGAGAGAAAAATCACAAACATTCCCCAGCAACTGGCATCATGGTCCATCTCCAAGAAGGGTTTCACATCTGGGAAGAAATTGCCTGCGGGTAATTGGGTTTGCTAGAGTTGCCTCTCTAATTAATAAGTGATTTGACTTGGAGATTGGAAATAATAGTTGAAATGATGGCATAAGCACAGGGGCACTGGGGCTGCTGCTGCTGTACTATTAAGAAAGGACTTTCCTGCTCAATCTAATGACACTGTATGGCAGTTTGAGGAATGTGAAGTTGTTTGCCCAGGAGACCAACAATGTGATAATATTGGCATATAACCTTCTAGTATTTGAGTAATTAGTTGCTTAGCTACTTTGGATAGGTCATTATTTTGCAAACTGGAAACATTTGCAAGTGGTGATATTTTCCTCGGTATGGTGAAAGAGCTAAACCTATTCTGGCAGTGTACAACTCCTAGAAATATATATGCATAAATTGTTTCTAATGAGACCATCTGCCTTTTATAGCCCCTTTGGAACTAAATAGTACCCAAAGACCACTCTGTCTTTTAGATATCTGTGGTCAGAAAGGCTGCTTCTGGCAATAACAGTATGTAGGTTTTTGCAGACAGAGAAGCTTTTTGATTCCTACATTTCAAGATATGTTTGTGTGTGCGTATGCGTGCATGTGTGTGTGTGGTACTGCTTATATTTGTTAAACTTATTAGAAATCACTTTCCCAAATCTCTTAAGAGATGGCATCTGGTAACTCATCTGTAAAATTAGTATTTTCAATGACAACAGAAATTTCAATCTTTCACTTACAGGGCTGGGGGCAGCTTGACAAATATTCTTCACCATGTCAGTATCTTCCTGTATCTGCAAACGAATAGCACTGTTTTAAAGGAATACCCTTGATCTAAAATCACAGCTGAGTTGCTCAGACTCAACACCTCACGTTGAGGAGCTCACATTTTAACACTTGTGTAAAGACCGTGCAACTTGCAATGTTCTGTGTACACAGAGCTCCCACTGAGCTCAGCAGGTAGAGGATGCAGAGGGGCTCAGCACCCCTCAGTCTCCAAGCAGCTGTTGTCCCAGTGCCCTCATCAGGCCTAGGGAACAAGTTTCTTCTTTTGCTCGTGTTTATAACCCCACACCAATTATTACAAAAATAATATGATAACCTGTAATTCAGCACTTGCCTCCTCCTTGCCTTCACTGGGCTGGAGCTGCCTGAGTGAGAATAGTGGAGTCAGGTGCTTTTCTGCACGTCAAGTTTTCAGTCAAATCCCCTTTTAAGTCCTTCTATAGCAACAAAGACCTTTAAAAAGCCTCCACTGACTGTTGCTTTACTCTGCAACCACGTGGATGTATTGGCATTAGTCTGAGGCTTTGTAAAGTCATGCTCTGTGTGGTTTCTCTTTAAATACTCCCTGCAGTTTCTGTCTGAGGAGACTTTAGGCATGTTCTGGAGGGACAGCCTGTCTCAGAGGGAAGATCTGCATGGGCAGGGCCTGTGCTCAGGGTCATGGTCCCTGGCAGCTCATGAGGCCAGATGGAATCCCGACCTCTGACTCTGAGCTGACCGTGTCTGGGCACCCTGGGTGTACTGGGCACACTGGTGAGAGAACAACGTTCACTTAGTGAGACCCCTGGTGAAGAACAAGGAGTACTGGGCTTGAGAGGAGGGAGAGGAGGATGTCAGGCACACAGGTGGTGCAGCAGGGACACAGCATTCCCAGTGCAGAGGGACCTGGATGCTGAACAGGAAGGTCACCCAGGGACTGACTGTCTTGAGGCAGCTCCATAAACCTCTCCTCCCTGAGGAATGCCTTCCTCTCAGTGTGCAGCTCCAGACCCTCCAGATCCCTCAGAAAAACCAGTGTAGGCACAGCCTTTAGCCTCTTTCTGGATTAGCTAAAAGCCATGGGTGCCCCTGGGATGGTGCACAGGAGGGTTTTTCAGGCTGTACCTGGTAGGTGACCAGCCTCGAGGCATTCAGATGTTTCCATGATACTCTGTCTCAAATTAAATATTCTTTGCCAGGTCACATTAATTAACATTCCATCTGTCATAACACAGCAGGGTAGTGAGCTGAGGTGGAGGGGAAGGATAAACACTTTCCTATTCACTACCTGCTGTTAATTAAAGGAGAAATTAAATAATAAAATATAATAATAAAAAAGGCTGCACTCTTTTTAAGGGTTGGTGAATCAGTGTTTTGAGGTAACTCAGCTGCTTTGGGTGAATCTAAGGTCTCAACTATAGCCAAGATTAACCTAGAACTTTACTCCATGAGCCTAGTGCATATTCTCATCTTAATTACAGCCTGACAGTAGCCATTCTACATACAGCTCAGGACAAATGCACATTGAGGAGCTCAGGGTTGGAGGTTTTTTCAGTCATCATCTCAAATGTCTCCCTTTGAAATTTCACTTGCCCTATTTCCTCTCAGAGGAAAGTTTTTCTGGGAAGTTTGATAAAACTGCTTTGGTGTTTTTAGAGCTGTAGTGCTTTGAAATGTATCTGAACTTTCCTTTAGAGAACTTTTTCTTTTTTTCTCCTTTTTCTTTCTCAGCTCAAACACACTCCACAATTGCTTGGCCTTGTTATGTACCTGTCTGAGGTAGGTTAACTAGCATAATAAGAATATCGACAAGTTAGTGTCTTGTCCTATTTTTTTTTAATGAAGAAAAAAAATCTCATTTTCTCTCCTCACATCGAGTGTGCAGTAGTCACCACAGAGTTTGTTATTTTAACTTACTTTACACGTAAGTATTTGTTAATAAAAAACTCTGGCATGTAACACATGAGAGTTCTTGTAAGGTAGATGGCTCTGCACCAAGTATGTCCACCACAGCCAGTTGTGGGCGAGCACTGATGTGATCCTGCCCCATGCAGGCACACTCACCGTCACTGTTAGCTTGATGATAACCAGTCCCACTTAGCTTGGTGGCTGCTGAAGCTGCTTGCCTTGGTCTTTGGCAGGGCTGGTTTTGTTTTACCTTGCCAGCTTTGCTGCTACATCTGCATTCCCAGCAGAAGCCCTCTGCCAGTACAGAACAGTGGTATTCCCCCACCTACAAAGCACCCTGGTACAGGCACCATGTGACTTAGCTCTGAGAGGGCAGCTCTGACAAAGAGCTTGGTCCCTGATAGTCTTTGTTGCTGAGATAATGGGATTTCCAAGATATAGGGCTTGGGGTGAGAGTTTGCTTGTCTTTTGAATATAATGGCTGGACTTGGTTTTGGTATTGTTTCCAGTGAAACACACTTTAAAGCAGAATTTTGTTTTTTATCTTGATGAGTTTGTTTGCAAATACGAAGCCTCTATCAGCAGGCCGGGTCTTCTGTAAATAAGTGTCTAAGTGTGGTTAAAGGCCATCCATACATAAAACATACATCTGGTTTGTAAACCACAGATCAGGGATCAGAGGAGGATTTCCCTTGCAGCTTTTGTCAGAGCTCCAAGATGCCTTCCCCTAGATTGGGTCACAGCTCTAAGCTGCAGTAACGTCATTACAAGTCCTTGTGCTCTTCAACAGAAACAACCAAAAGTTCACATCTTAGTCAACAAACAAAAGCAGCCCTCACAGTAAATCAATATAAGCAAATTATTTCTGTTGCATTGAGAATGGTGTGGCCAACATTACTGTTACGTACATGAATGAAATGTTGTGTGCATGAAAGGGCGTTCAAACACAGACAGGAAAAATAAAAGTTTAAAAGAAAATGCATAATGTAGGCAGAGCAGGGCCTGCAGGAGTGGATGGCCAGAGATGGACAACATATGAAGAGCAGTGATGGATCAGTGGGAAGTCCAAAGCATGCTGGGGTTATTCTCTTCCATTGTAAATGTAATTTGCTTGTGTGACAGATTCCCTGAAGAACAAGTAACAAGACAAATGGTTACATTCTCTTTCGAAGGTTTGGACACTGAAGGGTGGAGTCCAAATTGTCAGAGTAGTTGCTGTCTTGTGGTGGTTCACATGGGTAGGGGGACCTTTACTCTTCACCATCTTCAACATGAGGTGGACTCACCAGAAAATACTTACCAGAGTGTGACAAAGTGGTCACATTTTAGAAAACGTCTTCTTTGTGCTCCTTTGTACTTTGATATCCTGAGAGTCTGAGAGGGAGAGATTTACATGGATGCCCTTGACTAGGACTGGCTCACTGCTGGCCCACCACTCTACCTGCAAGAGCTGTGTGCATCCTTGCCTGCTCAGTCTCACACCAAGGAACTGAACGCTGATGGGTGAATTTTGGTCATTGGACAGGGGGAGATCCTCAACCACTGAGCTGTCTTTGACACCTCCCTTAGCAAGACCCCCCATTTCAGGCAGTAAAAGAAGCAAAGTGTTTTTACACACAGTGCACGTTTAGAGTTCAGCTTTGCTTGTTGGCCAATTGTGGCTTTCTTAAACAATGCAATCACAGTCCCACTGAACAGCTTTAATAGGAAAACATTCGTGCAGTCAGGTTCCTGAAGGTCACACTGGTAATCTTCAGTCTTTTACCTAGCCATGTGTAAGATGTGTGAGAGTGGGGGTCTGTGTGTGCTCTACACAGGAACAGGGCTTTCCTTTCTGCTTCACATACCCCCCTTTGGACATGAAGAACACAATTGGAAGCTGAAGTCATGTGGGGAAGTATCTTTACCCACACCTGTCATTGCAGACAACACTCACAGATTGATAGAAATAGCAATCCCTTCCATAAACCCTAGTGTTAAAATGTTATGTTTTGTATTACAAAATGGTACAAGAGTGTTAAAAGGTTACCACCAGGATTGACAGGAACCTCTCTGTGTTCCCCTCCTGCCTTTTCTTCCTGGTCCTCAGTTTCAGCTCTATCTCTTTAGTGCTGCTTCAGTCCTTTCTGATTTTATTTTATCCTCTTTGCACAAAGACTCTTTTCTTTTAGGACTTGTCCCTGTTCCTCGAACTATTTTTACCAGTTCCACCTCAGTCTCTTTCCCTCTGACTCACTGCTGGGAATCCTCCCTTGGATCGTTCCTCCTTCCCTCATCCCCACAGCATCACTTCTCCTCTGCTAGAGGTCAGAGCAAGGATCCAGCAATTCCTGGCTATTCGGAAAGAAAAAAAAAAAAAAAGTGGTATCTTGGAAATCTAGTGCCTGAGGGCAGATCAGCAATTCCTCCTTCTAAAACCAGAGCAAACAGGCTTCCATGTAGTTTGCAGGGCTTATCTAAAGTGGTTATCACTTGTGAGGAAAGGGGAAGTATGTCTACTATTTCTGCTTGGTCCCCTGTATTGTCCTTTGGGTGCTCAGTATCTGCCAAAAGGGACTGGGCACTGGGTGGGAGCTGGAATGTTTTTGACCCCTGCATGGCTGGAGACAGGCTACCAGCTTCTCTCTGGAGCTGACCACCTTCAAAGGCAAAACTCCATTTCTTGCTGCTGCCTCCCAACATTGCTCCTGCAGAAAGTTGTTCACTTTGTCCTGCTAATAAATTTTTAAAGGCAATAAATCTTCATTTCTTTTAATAATTCATTTTCATCTGACCAGATTCCAAGTGGATGTTTAGACTCTCACTTTCTCCTGGGACTTTGTGGATGGCAAGGAGCCTGTAAACCACACTATTTGAAAACACAGGTGCTCACACACCTGCCCTCAGCCTTCCTCGCTCCCTGGGAACTGCTCGTTGGGCTCTCTGGCTGCCTGTCAGCAGAGGCGCTCGATGAAGCTGTGTCTTTAAGAGCTGCATCCCTTCCCGATGCCATGCCTTTGGGGTTGTGATCTCCCTCCCACAGACCTTAGATTCCATCTCCACAGGATGTCAGATGTCCTCCTTGTCTTCTCCCTTCAGTGGCATGGCTTCCTCTGCTCTTGCTGTGATAAGAGTTTGTTTTCTTCTGCAACATACCCTGGGCTAATACCACTCTTTGCATTTTTCTGCTTTGATACCTGCATTTATGTTCTGATTTCTTTCTCTCTCCCGGGGCCATACTGCTTTTCTTTTCTCACCCAAAGCAGCTCTACTATAAAGACAAGTATAACTAATAGCATTGGGCTTCATCAGTGAAGGAGAGTTCAATTTACCCTTTGCAGAGATCGTACAGGCAAGAAACATCGGGCTAAGATTTATGTGGAACTGTTTGTCTAAATGGGTTTCCTGCTTCCTTATTTCCAGGGGGCAAGGAAGCTGCCAACATCTGCTCTGTGCCTGATAGCTCTTCCAATTTCACCAGTAGAAACTTTTCCCAAGACACAGGAGCAGGTTGTTTCCCAGACCGGTGGGTTTTTTGCATCAGGGACTCTGTTTCCACCAGGGAGATGGATAGGTGCAGGGAGTGTGGGTTTGTTATGGAGCTCCTGGCTGTGTGCAGCCCAAATGAGTGGTGGAAATCCTTTTCTCCAGGCAGCTCGCACTCTATTTGCTCTCTAAAGGAAAGGAGAGACACACAGTTTGAGGCCAGTCTGCTCAGAGGTTGCCCACAGTGAGCACAGATGAGCTCTTGCTTTGCTCAGGCACCACACATTTCAGCATGCCCTGCCCTCTCCAGGGAGAAACCCCACCGTTGTTTCTGTCATGCAGGGCTGTGAGATCTGATGCTTCTCTTGCCCAAACTGTGGCTGTCCTGTCTCCTGCAGGACAACATGCAGCTACAGAATGTCCAGAGAGGGATGTCTGCTGCTGAGCACTGTCTGGGTTTGGTGCTGAAGGAAGACTCCAATGAGCCTCAGACGCACAGAGACTTTTACATCCAGGCTTCAACCAGAGAAATTCAGTTTTCTGCCTGAAAGTTATGTAGTTTATGGCTTTTGGAATGTGTTCTAAAGCTCTTATGTGTCACATGTGGCCCCCTGCAAGGCTGTGCAAGCATCCCGGGATTTTATTGTGCAGATACTCCTGCCTTCAGATGGAAGGGTATGTTGAAACTAATGAAAAATAGGCTGACTTTGTATTAGCCCTGTAACAAAATAAATTGAGGGGAATGTGTTAACTTTTGTTTTATTTAACTTTGCCAACTTTCAAGTCAGCTCTCTCAAGCACCCAGAAGGTTTTAGAAAATGTTTAATCTAACTCAGACAATTTCCTGAACTCCCTAACTGGACCACCCCATTTTCTGAAACACTGCCAAAAGGCCTCAGTTACTCACAGGCTCTGGCGTGCTGCTCTTTCACAACTTCTTGCTGTCCTCTCACCCCTCTCAAGCCGTTGTGTGTGCCTTAATACAGCCCAGAAAGAGGAACCTCCTAGATGTCGCTGCCAGTGCCTGATGAAGCAAGTACTGCCGACAGCCGCTGTTGTGCCTGGCGAAGGACTGCCCCAAGGCTTTGCACTGTGTGAGCATCAACACCCAGCCTGCCTGGTTAGCCTGCCTGCTCCAGCTGTGCCTTGCCCACCCTCCCAGCTCCCTCTGCCTGTGGCATGAGCGTTCGAGCTCGGGACGTGTCCCTAGAGAGCCCGGGGACACTCCCTGTTGTGGGTGTACAGGATAGCGGTGTAGTCTTCCCTCACTGGCTCACATGCTGAGTTTGCTGTCCTAAGGCCTGTGCTTGGCAAAAAGAAATAGGGGCTGTTTCTCAGGGACAGGGGACACAGACGATGGTGAACATCACCTCTCTCATCTCCCTCACCACTGCAGGCTGAGTCTATACAGCTGTTTAAGTAGAGGCACATACAGCACACAGGGATGCTGTGCTGGTGCCAGAGTCCTCAAAGATCCAGCTTTCAGACCTTAAAAAATATTGATTTCTTCAGCAGAGCCAGATCACAACACAGTTTTAACAGAGCTGCAGCAAACTGGGGTTTTAGTCACTCTCTTACTGAGATGTTTGCTGCTTGGGGACTTATCATCATGTGATAAAAGTTTCCTCCTGAAACTTAGTTTCCTGCTCTTCTCCTGTGCTTCCCTCTGTTGTCCACCCACACTGCTAGTTCCAAATAAGGGCAGTGAGCTCCCTAGAGCTCTCCACCACCTACTCATCACCCTGATGTCCTTCCTCCCCTGCCTGCTTGTCCTGTCCCTTCCTGGTCACAGAGGAAGTGGGATGACAAGAAAAACTGGTTCAGCTTTTCTAGGGATTTCTAGAGGACTTTGCTCTCTCTCTTCCTGGACCTGGACTTGACCGACTTCTCTGTAGGATTTTTTACTGGAAAAGATGTTATTCATCCACGCACCCAAATGAAATAAAAAGCTTGGGGGGAAGAAGATAAAGAAAGCAGTAAGAAAAGTGATGAATTAAGCTGCTAGGGTCTGCAGCTTCTTGCTGGCTAAAATTGTCAGAGAACTCATCAGAAGTATCTGAAAGGCTGAGATCAGAGCTATGCTTGCAGCACAGTCCTGCCGTGGGATGTTCAGTCCCAGCATGTGCAGGAAGCAGGTGGTGTTCCCAGCTCCCCAGGCAGGGCTGGGGGAAGTGATGAAACCTCCAGAGTGCAGGACTTTCCTCTCTTCTCTCACAGGAAACAGCTTAGTTGCAGAGGGAACACTGTTGGTAGGGAACACTAGTTTTGTCAAGGCAAAATATTGCCAAGGGCAAGGGCTTTCCTGGAGGCAGAGGTGTCTGGGACTGGCAGGGCTGTTTTTCACGTTTTCAAGATGGATAGCTTTCCTTGGGTCTTGTAGGTGACATGCAGCTCTTAGAACGTTAAACCTCGTGCTTCTACTCCCTGGAAGTCTCTGCTCTGATCATGATGGCATGCAGGGTCTTCCATAGCTTCAGAGTCAAGGAGTTATTGCTCAGATATAATTTCCCTATCCTTCACAGAATTCTTGCAGCAGAGAGAGGATTAACAGGTATGCAAATCACAGCAGAGGTGGGGGGAGATCTATGCTAAAAAATTAATAAATGCCACGGTGGTATTGCTGTTCAAGCTCTTTGGTGCCTTTTTAGGAAAACTAATGTGTTTGCAGGGTGACTGCAAGCCTGATGGGAAGAGGGAGCCAACCTTCCCCCTCCTGGCTCCTGCTCTAGGTCAGGTAATAGGATCTCCTGCACAGCTGGGGCTAGGGACAAGCAGGCAGTACCCCCTGCACACATACACAGAGTGCAGAACTGCAGTGTGTCCCTGCTCAGATGCTCAGGACTGCTCATGCTCATGGCAAATGATGGCAGGAGCACAGTGAAAGCTCCCTGAAAATAAGGGAAGGGACTTGCCAGAGTTTCTATCTCTGCTGGGACTGACTGTTGTCCCTGATACACTGCACTGTGTTGAGACCTCATGTCATCCTGCAGCCACACCACATGCCTGCTCCTGCTGTCTGGCTGTCGTCTGTTGGTGACCAAAGCCAGGCAGCTGAGTCCCTCCTTCAGCCTGGGTACCTCCCTTGTCCCAGCTCCCTGCCCATGTCTGATTTAAATGGGAGGCACCACATCTGCACCCCCATCCCACCTTCTCCAAGAGAGTTATGCACTGTTGTGGGGGATGGACAATGGCAAGACAGAATGATTTCAGTAAGTCCCTTAGTGCCCTATCTCTCAACTTCTAAATAAGTCTGCTTTAAATTACATTGATTTATGATTCACGTATTTTTATTCAATCAGTCAGTGGTGCTGCAAAACCTTCAGGCGCTTAAGGTGTTTCTAATCTCCCCATCCTGCAGGATGGAGGCACCACGTGCAAAAGACTTGTTTTTAACCCCTGAATCCACCAGCCACTCAGCCAGGACCGGATGGAAGCCTGTCTCCTGTCCTCTAACTGAGGCTGTCTCTTTTCCTGGCTCTTGCACATCACGGTGTCCCTGGTGTGATCATAGCATAGATTATCCAGCATCGCTGGGATCTCCTGCTGTCATGCCAGGACACTTAACAAGAAAGCGAGGTGAGGATATTTTGGACACTGCTTGTGACAGTACACATCTCTGAGAGTTTACATTTCAACATTTGTACCAGGAAATCGGCTCTCTCAGTGTCACGGGGTTAGACAAACACCTGATGAAGAAATAAACCTGTCAAATAAATTTACTTTACAAAAAGACCAAGCCCTTGACCAAGACCAAGACCAGAAGTCTCTGCTGGGTATTTTAAAAAATGCCCCACACCTTCACAAACAGTCTGCCTGGGATACTGCATTCCTCTGCACTCAGGAGCCACTAGCAGCAGAAGAGGGACTGTCCTTGGGGCTCTTTTGCTGTAATTTCGCACCAGCTGTCTATCAGACCCACCCTGCTCCTCCTCCTCCACCTCCTTCTCCTCCTTCACATCCTCCTCCTCATCCTCTTCCTCCAGCACTGGCTGGGTGAGAGATGGAGCTGACACACCTTGTTCTGCTTCCAAAGCAAAGCCAAGGCCCCATGGATCACCAAGAGTTACCACAGGTGAAGTTAAAGCAAACACTGAGCAGCAAAGACTATTATGTTATTAGAAATTTAGTGGGATGTTTGAAGCCCTGGCAAGTCAAACATGGGCTGAGTATGAGGCTGCATTTTCGAGGTGATCTGCATCTGTAGCAATAAGCCTGGGAAGGGGCTCTCTCACATTCTCCAGCCTGCACTGCCTGTGCCATGTCTCCTGCTGTGCTCACAAAACAGCCCAAGCCCAAGTGCAATGAGTTTCCTCCCTCCCGACAGCATTTGTTTACTATTAAATAACCTTGAAAGACAGAGACACTGCTTTGTGTCCACAGAGCCATGCACTGCTCTGAGCCACCGGTTTCTCCAGAATAACACACCCTCTCTTCTCTGTTTCCCAACAGACAGAGCTGATGCTTCCCGCTACCCAGAGCCTTGACTCCCAGACTTACAAAACACCTTTTTGCTGCAGCATATTTGCATCTCTTTGTTGACTTTGCTAATCTAGCTCACTCCCGAGCCTTTGAAAACAGTAGTACTAAAAGCCACTCTGGCTCTTCGGACATGGCAGCCATTTCAGGAGAGGTAATCCCTTGGGGACCAAGCATGTTTGGTCGCTAGACTATTAAGGGCTGTGTTGGGAACACCAGCTGGTGGATGGGTAGAGCACCCAGGTTCCGGAGGCACAGGCTCACCCATCTCTCTGAGACAAGGTAATGCCACACTGCCCCCAAAAGGGCAACACTTCCTTGCCTGTCCCTGAACCCTTGCCCTGCTCCCAGGCCCAAGCAGCACTCCCTCTTCCCCTTGCAGGAGGCTGGGGTCATCTCCCACCCTTTACCCCCTCACCCTGAGGCTCTTCTGGGTCTGGCTTCTGCTGGTTAAGTGAGTGCAACAGCCCACGTGGGGACATTCCCAGAGGGATCCACCCCACCCAGCAGCACCGATCCCTGAGATGGGCACCACTCTGTCGTGTATCTGTTGCAATCACTGCCCTGTGCTGAGCTGGCCCTGCAGGGAAGTGTCCCAAACACCCAGGTGCTCACAGCAGCCCATGGATAGCACACACAGGGTCCCTGGGCTGGGAAAGCTGAGTTGGCCAGGGCAGCCAGAAGGCTACAAAGCCACCCTTATGATGTGCTAGGGGATAGAAGGATGAACTCCACTCTGCACCCAACTCCATCCCTTGCTTAACTCTGCCCATGGGTTGACCCAATATAGAAAGGAGTATTATTTTTGTGCAGGCTGGTATGTCACAAAGATACTTAAAACTGGTATTTACCCTACGATGTCATGGACTGGGGAGATAAGATAACCAGCTTCAAACTATTTGTTTCAGTTCCCTCAGTGCTTTATGCCACCAGTTTCAGCATCTCAGCACAGGAGCCCGAGACTGGCCCCACTGAGTGGTCAGACACCAAACACCCATCAGATTCCTGTGGTGGTGGAGGAACTTCTCCTAAACAAGCACCCACAGACCACTGACAAAACACGTGGCAGTGGCAGCCCAGGTCTCCCCACTCCCAGTGCTGGGCTCTGTGATTAACAGCAGCAGTTTGAGAGCAGCCAGGCCAGGCTGTCAGAGAAGAGTCCCTTTGGTGCGTGTTGGCTCCAGTGCTGAATTTGCATACTGTGTTTGCCAAGGGTTATTAGTGTTGATCAGCTGTTAAATAATCTGCCCTTTTCATTTCAGGAAGCCTGTCAAGACTTGCCTTCACGTAGACTTGACTTTAACAGGAGTTTTGTGGCACATTGGAAAAGGGTTTTCATTAGGTAGCCTTTTCCTTGAAATTTCGACAGCTACAAATACTAAACACAGTCTGACATGGCCGTCTGCCACATGTGTTGCCTAACCCTCTACATCCTCAGTATGTGGAAAAGGCTGTAGCCACAGAGTGGTGGAAATCAGGCCACAGTCCTGCTGGCATCCCTCATTGTGCCAGGGAAAGATCTGAGCAAGGAGATGAACATAAAGATGGGCTCACTTCAGAAAATTAAATTATCCCCTGTTAGAAAAGGGCACTGTGAGGTTGCTGCACACAGGTTTTAAAAACAGCCTCACCCTGCTCTACACCTGCAGGGATAGAGTGTTTGGGGTGACTTAGAGCTGCATTTCACCATCCTTGGCTTTATCTGTGTCTCTTCAGGGCCATACACCCTTTGCAATTAGGCAGAAACAGGAGCTCTAGACCCTGGGGAGGCTGGGAGAATGGGCCAGGAGTTCAAAAGGGGTGGCTTGTGACTCACAAGGAAACAGTAGGATGGGGCAAGAACCGCATTTGGCCTCATGGTTAGGCAACACTGTCAAAGGCCTCTGGAAAGGCAAGTCAGGAATAAACCTAATTTGAGGACTGAGGGGAGCTGCAACAACCAGCTGGTTCCCACATGTGTAATTATGGCCAGTACCCTACAAATTGTTAGAATAGCCATGAAGGAATGAAAACTGTGGATGCAGTAGTAGGGATCTATTACAAGAGGGGCTTGCTATGTATACTGGCTAGTCTTGAATAGCCCAATTGGAAAAAAGTTGTGCTACTTCGGGGGCAAAGGACCTTTGCTGTTATCAGCAAGTGAACTGAAATACCTGCCTGTAAGATGGCCCCACATCTCCCATTCCTCCTACCTGCAGATTTTGAGTGGCCGTTGAAATCCAAGGGCTTTTCACCACAGTTTCTTCAGCATGGGGGAAGAAACCCATCGTGCTAGCACAGGATGCCGCCCACTGCCCACCTGCCATACTGGGGACCAGAGCACTGCCTTCCTCCACCTCGGGGCTGAGCCATAGCTGGTGTCTAGGCAGTACAGCCTGCACTGCCTGGCTGGCAAAGGGGGAGCAGGGGGTGTCTTTGTGGAGCCAAGATGGCCATGTTTTCCTCAGCCATGCCAAGTAAGAAGAGAAGATAGCAGCAGGTACCACACCAAGCACAGTCTTCACTTTCTATCCCACCACTCCTTTGGGGCAAAGAAACAAAAGCAACTATGAAAACCAAACAATCTGACTGTAATAAACCATAAAACACAGGATCAGCTCTCTGCCTCTGGCTCACCTCACTGGCCCAGTGACTTGGTTGTGCCTTGTCGGTACTGCCTGTGTTACGGTCATCAGGTGACAAAGCCAGCATTTAGAATTGATTAATTGATTCCTACACTAAATAGGTATTTGTGCTCAATTACTGGCAGGTTTGTTAATGGATTACTATTTAAACAATTGTGATATTTTAAATTACACATTATTTTATAGATGCACATTTACTTAAAAAAAAAGTACCCCTTGCATCTATTAACATATTAAAAAGAAAATAAAACATTCAGGCTCTTATAATGCACAATGTAGCATTACTCTGGGTGCTTCCTAAGCTAGGGAAATCTTATTTGTTTAATAATAAGTTACCCATGAATATGCAAATCTGCATCAGTGCAGTACCTCACTGCTGTCACTATTAATGAGTTGCAAATTAATGTGACAACAAAAGGAAAATCTATTTAGTGACAGATTTGTGGTTCATACCTGGCTCAAGAGAGCAACCGTCTACAGTCACATCAGTCTGCTGGAGGAAAATGTGCACATGGCGTGGACAAGGTTTGCTTCAGGACTGGCAAACCAGGAACAAGCAACAAACAGCCTTCACCCCAAGGGCAGAAGGCAGTGTTGCTCCTAATGATCCATCACACTTAACTTGCAGGAAAATAGTGTCTTCATTCTGCAATCACAGTGAACCCACGCAAAGCACAGTAACGGGTGAAAATGCAGGTGGACATCATGGTGCAGATGAAACTTCTTCAGATCTGCTCTGGGATTTTTGTCCCTGACATCACTCCAAGCTCACAAAAATGAAACTTTCCGAATTCTGGTGACTTTCTTATCCTGCTCCTCCTCCTAGCAGAAATGCAATGGTGAATGAGCACATTGAGAAAAGATCTAATATGCATCTTCACAATTACTGCATTCAACTCCTCTGTCTTGTGTAGAAGTGCCAAGACCTCTCCTATCAACACTAGACTAATACTGCAATGAAAATATGATGTTCTGCAAACCATTTTAAGCAGACAAGATACTATTTTTCCAGTTACCTTCCAGCTGTGCAAGTTTAAAGTCACAATGTGTGCCTTTTTCCTGTGCAAACTGAAGAAATGATGCTGTTTACCAGCAGCCCCACAGAGCCTGGGAATGGCAGCTGCCTGCACTTACCACTCCCTGACACCTTGTTCATATTAATGCACAAATGATGAGCCTCATCTATAGTTTCATTATTTAGCCCAGAAATGAAGGGAGGAGTCAGCGTTAAGCTCTTTTGATTCATGGAATGAGCTTGGCCCCTGGGAGCAGTTTTTAAAACAATTTCCATTCTGCTTCTGTGATCCCACAAACTAGAATCGTAGAATCATTAAGTTTGGAAAACACCTCTAAGATCATGAAGCCCAAGTGTTAACCCAGCACTGACAAGTCCACCACTAAACCATGTATCTAAGATCCACATCTACACACTTTTTGAACACTTCCTCTGGCCCTTGCTTATCACTCACTCTATCAGTGTCTTTGGCACAAGACTCCAGCTAGTTCATCAAAGAGCAAAGCAAAAGAAATTAGATGAATGGCTGGAGGGAGAAATAACCAAAACAGGAAAATCCCAGGGCTGACCCAACTCTGCAGAACTTGGTCCTCCTGAATAAGGCAGGAAGGTGAAGGAAAAGTCCAGTATTTTGTGGTCCTGAGAGCATCAATTATCTCAGGGGAAATCTCCCAGCACTTCCCATGCTGCAGCTTTCCCCTTTGGTCCCCACCAGGTAGCCAGTCTGGACTTGGGTATTTCCTGGGATTTCCCAGCTAGCAACAAGTAAAATTTGACAAAGGAACCTCCCTTCAGTGAGTGTCACATGCCTGCTCTAGCTGAAGATGGGGGACTCCCTATTGCACTAGTGGTTCTCCAAAGTCTCCACAGACACACAAATCCAAATGACAAGGAGGGGAAATTTAAGGAAACACCTTGGCTTTGGCCCCAACAGCATCAACACTGCACTTTCACCTCACAGGAGAAAAGAAACGAGATCGTCAGGGTTTTACCATCCCCAAAGGCTGCATTTCTGCTTCCTGATTTTTTATTATCCTGGAGCAATGCCAGTGGTGTGAAGCAAGCATCTTTGGCCCAAGGAGGATGCACAGGAAAGTGTTTTAAAGGAGAGCAGCATAAATCCAGAAACTGAAATGCTGAAGAGAGCTCCCTCCCAGCCCTGCTCTGCCATGCTGGTTGGAGCTAGCCCAGTCCCAGATTTCCACTGTGCAGGATCCAGACAGTCCCAGTGCTGGCAAGGCAGCCAGCGCTTCAACTTCCCTGCCTACACTCTCTGTCACCTAATTCACTCCCTGCCAGCACGCTGCCATCTCTCCTCTCCCCAGGGTAACTACCCTCTGGGCTTGCCTACTGTAAGCCTACATATGCATCCAGCCTCTCCTGTGAAAGTCTCTCCCAAACCACCCAGCAGAGTGTTGGCCAAGCCAGCATCCTGCACCCAGCAGTGGGACACTGCCCTCCTGCTTCACTGAACCCTCCCTGCTCCCTCAAGCACCCTCACACAGCAGTCTCCTTAAAAAAAAAGTACATGCTGGAAGATAAAATGGTTACGTTATGTCAAGGGACAGCACTTCGATCAGGTGCTCCCGCCATGACCCTATTTTTAGAGCACAGACAGCCCCGGGGCAGGCACACACTTGCATTACAACAGCGTGAGGCTGTTACTGTATTTGAACACAGATGCAAGCGCCAGCATGGAGGAGGCCCAACTGTACTCGGTGTCCATAGTAGAAAGCTGACTAAGCAGAGATGTTTGGGGAGCACGTGCTCAAGAGTATTTGAGGAGGAGCTGGGCAAAAGAGGAAGCCGTGTCAATCTTTTGTTTGCCCGAGAGGCTCAGTGAGAAGTGAGGTGCCTGCCATGCACTCTTGGAAGTGGCACAAAGCTGATTTATACTCAGCTCAAGCCATCCAAGTATTATGCAGCTCATCAGATAAAGGAGTCTGTAACAATTGCTTTTAATTTTCTCCTTTGCCTTTATTTTCTGGTCCACCTTTTCTTTCTGGGAAAATCAGCGGCTAAAAGCAGCTGGCACTAGAGAGTAGGGATGTCTGTGTTTCCATTCCTTGCCAAGCTGGAGACTGTCCTAAAAGGAAACCCAGTGTGTGTACAAATAACCTGAGCAGGAGAGACCACTGTCTTCCTTATACAAAGGCTGAAGTAAGACATGAGTAGTTGTATTAGGACTAAAAATTCCCTGTCCTGTGCAGAAATGGGACTTCAGCTGCCAGCAGCAGACAGATTTTGGACCCCACTCTCACCTCTTGGCTCAGCTACAAAACCATCTTACCCACAGAAACAGCCCCACTGCAAAGCCACACAGTACAAATATTTGGCAAAAGACTACAGCAACACACTAGGAGAGCACCAGCTCTGAGTCTCTTCCTGCAGTGCACCTTCAGAAATAAGGTGCCATTCTCCCTTACCTCCAGGAGAATGGAGAAACTTTTTCCCAGATGCTTTTCTCATACTGACCAGGTGCTCTGCTTGAAGACACTTTTGCTGGGGGTCCTGGCCCTCACCAGAAGACCAGCATGATTTAAACATCTCAGAAGTAATCAGTTATCACGGGACATCCTACTGTTAAGAACAGCCCCAAAGTAAAACTCAGGGGTTTGGGTTCACAGTAAGAACTTCTTTCCACAAGGGTGCAGACCCAGACACTGAAGAGAGTGTCTGCCCAAGCCCAGGGAGCCCAACCTCTTAGATTCAAGTTCCTGGCCTGTGCAAAAGTGAAATTCTGGCCACTGTCCCTTTAGATCCCCCCAAAATGTGCTCATAACTTTAATGTTTCACATTAAAACTAAAGCATTTCCCCTGGTACTATTTTCCTCCCCACTGCAGACTCCACTGAAAAGAGAATTCAGGCAATTCAAACTAAAATTATGACAAAGGACGGAAAATAATTGAATCTATTCACAATTCTTTAGCTAAAAGGCAATGCAGAGAGTGTCATGAACACCATTTTTAAACCTCTGCCCCACCAGAAGTGCCTGCCTGATGTTTTCTTTCAACCTTGAATTTAGAAAGCCAATACAGATTCTACCTCAGACTTCATCAGCTGCACCTGTGCCAGCCCTTCTCCACTTTGGAAACTACTCCCAGAGCCTCCTTCCATAAACATCAATGAGGCAAAGTTCATGTCACAGCCAGGCATGGAGTTAATGGGAGTCACTTTAGCATCTTCATTTCTTAACAGTTTTATTGCCTTTAAGAAAATTTTTGTAAAATATAAATACAAAGGCAGAAGATTTACTTACAAAGTTAAAACACAGATCTCAAACATAAACACACAATTCAGAAAATTTAGTTTATGTACAGTCTCAAGCAACTTCAACATATGTTAGTTTTTCAATATTTTACAAGGTACAGAAAAAATAGTTCAAAGTCTTCTTTAAATAAAGAGCATAAAATGTTTAAACATATATAAACAATCCGGTTTGATGTGTGAAAACTAAATTTCACAGCTTTTAAATTAGGATATAAAAGTTCTTACAATTAGTTGATGCATATGGATATGGTTTAATTTATATTACAAACTATTGAATTATATTCAATAGTGCTTACCTGGCCAAAGCAGGTAATTCTGTAAACAAAAAAAATGAAAATAATATCACCAAGTGCCTTACCAAATTCTATCTCCCAAACGAGCCACATGACTTTGATCACATCACCTAGAAAAAGTATGTTCTGTGTAATCAGTGCTTTGTATGAAACAAAGTCAATGTGTGGGTGTGTTCTTTAAAAAAAAAATGTGTTCCGAGTAATAACAAACTTATCCCAAAGCCTGTGTGCATTTAAAGAAACATTATATAACAATTTTGTAAAAACTGATTGAAGTTAAAAAAAAATTCTTCCAAAATCCATCCAACTGGAATTCAGATCTCTTATATAAAGGAAAGATATTTTCATATTTAATAGTGTCCTTTCTTTACAGAAACAATTTAATTTGAACACATATACATAAAGAAGTAACTGTATAGAGCACTGTACATTAAATGGCCTGATGGTTCACCAGAGGATGTCAAAGGGAGGGTCCTCGTGCGGATGCAACCAGTGGAGCGAGGAGCCGAGCAAAGTCTTGAGTTCACTTGTAAACTCTACCAAGTCCAACAGCTCTTTGCTCTCTGGGTTAAACGCTTCAAGGTCCGTAGCACAAGAGAACAACTGGCTGAGGGAAGTCTGTTTGTAAAACTCTGCCTCCGTGATGGTGACAACTTCCAGATTGGGGAAGTTGCAGCGGAAGATGCGAGACGACATTTTTAGCCTCTTCACCACATCCGAGAGCAGAAGCCAGTTTCGTGGTCTGTGGAAGCAAAGGAGAAAGAGGCTCCAACAACTGCGTGGCCTCCTTGACTTGTCACCGTATTGCTGTGTGACGAACCCTCCCCAGCTGCACCCCCACACACAACCCCTCTGAAATCAAGGCTGTCGCCCAGGGGGTCCAATATAACAGATGTGCAGGCATGTATTTATTCAGTGCTGCCTGCAGCTGTGGGGAAGGAGGGACCCAGGCATGCAGGGGCACTGGAGCCTATAAAACCAGGGCTCCTGAGTGCACGTGGGGGCCAGCAGCCATTCCAACAGCTGCTCGTACAGCTGAAGGTTCATCCAGCTGAGCCCAACTCCCATTTAGCAAGTTAGGAGATGGCTACAACCACAAAATTCAGCACCTCTAACTTCCAGAGATACCAATATTAAACAGAAGTTAACAGTGAGCTGTTTTTTCCTCAGACAAAGAATGCGCTTTTAAAATTCAATCTTTGTACTTGTCCACTACAGGAAACTTAAGGTATATCCATCACCCAAACAATAAAAACATGCTAAAACCTGCACGATCAGTATTTAAAACTATTTTTCTCACAGCTGTCATCAAAATTGGTGCAAATGGTAAACAGTAGCTGTTTACAAAGTTAATTTACATGTTGAACATAATACATAATACAACTTTCCAGGTATTTGCTTATTATTAAGTATCATAGGATCTTCTCTAAGATGCTTATTTGATTGTTCCAATTCAGAGCTCAAAAATAGTTTTGCTATGAAGTCTAGAAAAGAAGTAATGGTGTCATTTTGTCATCTGCAGATGTGTGTCCACTCAGCAGAACAGAAAAGACTGTAAAATAGAATTAACAACACCTTACAAACACAATATCCAAAATTAAGTGCTAGAAGCACTTGTATTTTGGGATATTTAACAAGGTGCCTGTCTGGGATGAGAGAAGGAATTTGTGTTCAAATGTCACTCTTCCTGCTTGGGTGTATGGCACTCAAAACTCAGCCCTGACAAATCAGCCTTTTCCCCTCTCATTCCCATTAGTCTGCTTCCAAAAAAACCCCCAGCAATCATGGCATTGATCTTTCATTTACATTGTTTAAATGCAAATGCTTTTCCCCACAGACACAAACTGACACCAGCCCAAACAGTTTGTCTCAGCTGTTTTTACCCCCAAAAACCTGTGTTTGTTCTTACCCCTGAGAGAGACACACTTGAATGTTGTAACACGGTAGGGGAGGCTCATCTGAAAATTCAAATTCAAACACATCACTAAAGCCATCTTCATCTTCATCACCCGGGCCAGGAGGATTTGCCAAGATGTCAAATCCAGATTCATCTTTTGGATCTGAATAAAATTGAATAAAGGTGCTAAGTCAGCATTGAAAAGGCTGTTCCAGGTCTTGCTTTTTCTTCCAATAACGTGATCTGTAAATAAAATCAGTTTGCTTCCTTCCCAGCTTCCTCCACCATAAAAACAAAACAGCCCCCACCCCCACGTGCCACATGTTTTTAAAGTCTCCACATACAAAGAAATAAAGGGCAACATTTGCTCACCGCACACAGAGCTGCCATAGAAATCCCAGCACAAACCAGGGTCATCACCACTTCGACCTTGCAGGTCAGTTAAATACTCTGGAGGGGAAAAAACAACAACAAAAACATACTGATGAGAACAAAAAGCTGGCAAGTTTAGCAGACCGCATGACATAGTCTCAATATGCATCCTCCATACTTTCCATCAAAAAATCCCACACCATGCTCCTGGAGCACATGCAGCAAACAACAGTTATATACACACCATTCTCTCACATCAGTTAGTGATACACCACAGCAAGTAATAGCCCAGTGCCTAAGAGGGGCAGACCCAACCTTACACTTCAGAAACTGAGAGGGGCATTTTATTTTTGTGAAGATAGGATGTACCACACTTCTTGGCCTCCACAGCTGTTCTGGACACCAGCTTGGGGGTGAAAATGTGGCCCCAAATAAACTCATGAAAAAGGTTTTTCCACACAGATGTCTTCAGAAGATGTAATTATTTTCTACAGACGTAATTCAAGAGATTTACTAACTGAGTTGATGAAAAGATACTGGGATTCAGGATGCTAAGAAGTCCAAGATACTTGACTTTACTGGAGTCCTAATACACCTATGTGCTTTCTACACTGCACCATTTAAACAAAGTAAGTGGATGAGTTCTTAAACTCATTGACTGTGAACACTGCAAATATTTTCAGAGGCAAGTTATTAAGGAATGCAAGTATATTTATCCAAAACTAAGAGGGGAAAAAACCCTAAAACCATGTTACAACATGGACATGTTTAAAGACAAGAGCCTTTTTTTACAGCATTTCGGATATAAAACAAGGCAGAACTTGCAAAAACAAAAGTAAGATAAAAAGCAAGACCACAAGATCACACAAGACTGTTTAACAAACAGCTATTTGATTTGGCAAATTTCTTATTTTCATTTCAAGCAGAAAACCGAAGGCACAGAAACAGCCCGCTGACCTCCTACCTACCTATCAAATCTGACAGTGGAATAATCCTTAAGACTTATTAAGAGTTTCAATTAGAAGGAGCCCCCATGCATGGCTGTGCTTCCCACCTGCAGCTCCTGGGGTTTTGCAGGCAGAGAGGGAGCTACTGCAGCCCACCCCACAGTTCCCTGGCATGGAGCCATCCCTGCCAGGCAGGACGGACTTTGCAGGGCCAGGGAACAACCCCCCATTTGCCAAGAGCAGCAAAGCCTCAGGCAGTGTGGGCACAGACCTGTGAGGAAGGTCTCCATGAGCTCACTGTGGGTCATTTTCACGATGGTCCTCCCAGAGTAGGTTGCAAGTGTTGGATCAGCACCATAAGACAGTAACAGACGGACAATTTCCAAGTGGTCGTTTTCAACCGCATCGTGGATTGGTCTGGGAGGGAAATAAAAAAAAAATCACGGTGTTACATTTTGACTCAACAGTAATTTGCAAATGTGCTTGACAAGAAACTTCTGACTGCAGATCAAAGTTATTTATAGAAAGTAACGCTATTAATACAGCTGCCAGTCATCTTATTGTCAGTTTTACTTGCCCATCACCCCCTCCCCTCTCGTCTTCACACTCAGACTGCTCAGGGCAGGTATTTCTGTTGTGTCTATTCACTGCCGCACATACTTCGAGGGCCAGTAAAATAATTACACTGCTGTAACAGAAAGCAAGGGTTTGTATGAAGCCTCACAAACATAATTTTGCTGCAAGTCACTCTGCTGTTCCGAATCTCTGCCAATTTAACAGCGTGTTGTGGAGCAAGGCTCATTCAGGCTGCCTCTGGGCAAGCATGGAAATCAGTTACCCAAAGCTCCTAAATTAAGTACACAGAAATAAGTTATGAAAATTTGCTAGGAATTAAAACTTCCGCGCAGAATATCCTCTTTAAACACTACTTGTGAATATATTTGCAGCACAATTCAACCCTTCTAATCAGAGAACAGAAAAACATGTTATTTTAAGTGTAGTCTACTCAGAAATTAACACATTCTATGTGGCATGAGCAATCTATACAAGCTCAGACATAGATTTTGTGAGCCTAGAGAAGGATTATTCATTAATACACATGCCTGCAACTCCAGGTTTAGAATTCCTTATCACTAATTATAAATCACATTAACTTTTGCCTTTAAAATTGATTATACATAACAGGAGTTGTCTGAAAGTAGAACATATTACCCTTCAGACTAATGAAGATGTGTTAAAATCCCATCCTTTCCTTACACAGCAAGAGGAAGGAACTGAAAGGGGAGTCAAATGCATGGACAGTGATCATGGAAGTTTAACTCAGCTCAACACTCCTCCTTTAGACTGTTACACCACTGCCCCCAACAAGGCTTTCCAGCTCTCAGAGAGCTTGTATTAAAAGGCAAGAAAGGACTTTAACTAAGATCACATACTGCCTTCTTGGAAAGCTTTCAGAATGATGTTACAAGGGGAAATCATCTGGAAGCACAGCCAAGCAAACCTCTCTGCTCTGTCTACTGATCTGCCAAGCAATGCTCAGCTAACAACCAGGGCTTAAACTCCCTCCTGCAAAGAGGTCATATCCCACCACTCCTTCTGCCTCACATGGTAATGTCCTCTCTATGTCACCAGTGCTTTGGCATGAACTAGCATCCACCTGAGCTCAGGGCAGAGGAGGGGAGGATCAAATCAGTCAGAAGAGGACAGCACACTACTGTTTTCCCATCTATCACCCAGCACTGCTGGTAGGAGGGGTAGGAGAGAGTCTCTGATAAATCTCAAAAAGACGCTCCAGATGTGTTTACTCCATGTACTTTCCAGTAGGCTGTGACGGGGTGATTAACATCTGTCACACACAAAGGACTCTTGCTTGCCCCCATCTTGCTGGAAAGCTGTACACCAATTTGGTTTTGACATATGGATGACACATTAACATGACGAGGTGCACTTCGGGACTTTGTGGCTCGTTCCCTATGGAGAGAGGGTGTATCCCACACTGCCTGCCTCCTGCACACCCCATGCCACCAACACAGTGAAGAAGCAGGTGATCCTCGAGCTCCTGAGAGCAGTCCTCAATCCAGCTTGTGCCAACCCTCAGACCCCTGGCAGCAGAGAGCAGAACAAGTGGACACCTTCAAAGCCCGACGTACTGCTCTTTGCAAAGCCACTTTCACATTTTAAGACCAAAGAGATCCATGAGGATCACTTGCAAAGGGTCAGGATATCCCTTCTCAGTTTCTGAGGGAACGCCTCTTAACACAACACCAAAACCATCTGACGCCTTGCAGACAGACAGTGCTGGAGAAGCCAGCATTCCCGGGATCCCCCGCAAGCCTCACCCTCCCACCTCCACCTACTGCCTCAGTGCTTCTGCACAGGCACTGCCGCGGCATCGCGCCTACACGGCACCCAGAGCACCTCCAGGATCGGTGCTAAACATCCCCGGCAACACAAAGCAAGAGGTAACACATAGCAGAGGCCGAAGCAGTATCGGGTGTTTCTGACTGTCACCAGGCATCTGAGGCCTGAGCTCCTGGGTCATGGCACTCTGAGCATCTACAGCAAGAAAGGTCAGCCTTGCTGCAACCCTCCTGTCCCCCACTGGGCTTGAAGCATCCCTGGCAGAAAGTCTGGCAACAGGCACCAGGAACAGACGAGAGTTACGGCTGTTGCCAAATGCTGGGAATGCTTCTTTTCCCCCCCACCTCCCTCACTTTACTGGAGTCTTTAATTTTGAACTGTTTTAAATTTTATTTTAGAATTACGATTTTCTGGTTTTGGGAGGGGGTTGAAGAGTGTTGTGGGACTATTGGTTTGTGGGTTTTCTTGTTCATGCCTTTATTTTTTTTTTTTAACTGACTTACCTAAGTGGCTTTTGAAGCAGTAATGAATTCAAGATGATCCCTTAACTTATAAAAAACAGCATCTAAATCACCACCCAGTGTTTCAATTGATTTAACAACACTCTGACAAGTTTATTAAAGGGTGCCAAGGCATTCCCCAGGAAGGAAAAGTCACAGCTCATGGGCTGTAACCGGGTGATGGAACCTCCCTCCCTTTCTACAGGTCACCAAGCCCAGAGCATGGTGGTGCAGACAGGGGCAAAGGCAGCAGAGCAGGCAGCAGAGTAGGCAGAACCACCTTTTGTTGTCTAAGAGTACACAGGGAGACTGCCTGGGCATGAGAGGGGACTTTACAGAGGCATGGGGAAGGAAAGGACCAATGAAGCTGTGCAGAAGAAGAAGGAAGAACAATAAGTAGAAGGAAGGAAAGAAAACATTGGCAGGGAGGTGAGGGAAAATAGGTAAGTCAGGGGGAAAAAGGCAAAAACAGAGCACTGACAGACTCTTTTACTGGCTAGAACAGCTTCTTGGCAAGCTCATGAGCGGGACCATGCAAAGGCACAGCTATTCCTTTGCTTCTCCCAGCAGGGCCAGCAGAGGAGGGAGTATTTTTCAGTCTTGGCAGAGTTTAACCATCCTCTTTGTAGGATGCAAAAGCGACTATTGGAATAGGCAACTTTTTCAGATGTGAAAAAAATAGATCCCTGGGAGTCCTCTCCTGGGCTGCTTTGCCCATACAATCTTTTCCGCCCTGAGCATCGTGGAAATAAACTCTCTATCCCTAATGGTACAGTTAATGTAGTACAGCTCGTTTCTAAAACAAACCCTTCAAAAGGCCCCAGAAGGATCTGGGGACATTCGAGAGCTGCAATATCCTACAGAAGACACACATCTCAACCCTCTCTTGTGTACTGTCGAATTCTTCCTACTATTTTTACCACCACTAGAGTTAGGAAAACATTTCACTGGGGGTTTATCATTCCACCACCAAAATTATAAACTATTTAGACCAGTCAGGGTTTGCTCCCAGCCTTTCAGGCACCACCAGAATTTTCCTCATTGCAGTAGGAGATCTTGTAACTCGCCATGCAATACCATATTTTGGCATCTTATTTTTATTTCCACCTACTCCGTTACAGAATGCTGACCCTCGGAAGAGGCAAGGTACAAGTTGCAGGAGGGCAGCTATGCAGGCTGACTCTTCTTTAACGCAATTAACTGCTGAAGGTATGGCTCTGCCAAGACCAGCTGAAAGGACACAGGAAGAGAGCCATCTTGGCATGGTCCTCCCAGGGAAAAAATAAAAAAGGCTGAGCTCATCAGCTGCCAGCGAGGAGGACACAGCAGAACTGGCTGCGGAGAGCGAATCTAGCGAACGAACTCTGAGGAAACGTAGAGCCCTCGCTAACAGGCAGGGGATGGCTGAATTTTTGGCATGTGGCTTTGTTTCTATACTGGCACCGGTTCAGCTAGGGCATGCTGCAGAGGTAAGAGGAGAAGAACAAGGAGATAAGGCCAAAACCACACCGCAGACATGCTT
Organism: Calyptomena viridis; assembly: GCA_013390005.1. NCBI lineage: Eukaryota > Metazoa > Chordata > Aves > Passeriformes > Eurylaimidae > Calyptomena > Calyptomena viridis. The sequence continues at coordinate 122,641 of WEIV01008716.1, read as the reverse complement.
GCTAATGTCATGCACCGGTCATCGAACACCCCTTGATGAGCTACTGCACTTACTGGGGTCCTGTCGGGGAAGGGAAGCGCTCAACTCTTAAGCACGGTCTATTATTATTTATAGGTAAGACGATTAAGAGCCCTTAGTGACTGTGGCACCTCGGAGACAGGTCTTAAAGATCTCCGGGTTCTACAATAATCTTTGATTAGGCACTAATTGAGCAGCAGAGTGCTTGTGTATTCAGGGTCTGCAGGCGCTGCATGTGGTCTATCAGCAGAGTTTAAGGGGAAAAACAGCGAAGACCTACCACGTTTAGCCTGGCCAGATGTGCTGTGAATAGGGCAGAGAGTCCCAGCGCCGAGCTGAGGGTGAAGGGAAAGACTGCACCACACCTACACCCCAAACGCTGTCACCTCCCTGTCCTGCCACTACAGTCTGTAGCTTTGTTTCTGGCTTCACCAAGATTTCTGATGGTATTAGGAAACAGAGGCTGAAAGCCTACTGAACATAAGGCACACTGGCCGTGTGGGTACATAAAAGGCAACACCAAAGCAAGAGGCTCAGGTACTCACTTCACTCCCAAAACACACACATGCAAAACCAGTACACTGACCAGAGCACCTGCAGCACTTCAGACAGGACCTTCACATTCTTCATATTCACATGGACATTTTGTACAGACTAAGCCATATCCTCACTTGTCACAACTTTTCAGTGTCCTCCAAAAAGCTGACCGCAGAGGCAGCAAGTTAACACAGACCGAAGCTTCAGGCAGCTGGGACCCAAGTGACACCCCAGGCTGCCACACCAACCAACGAGCACATGCAGTTACATCACAGTCCGTGCAGTTACATCACTCCTCTGTGCTGTTTTACATTAACTGGCTGAACAGAACTACACACATCCACTGTTACTGTCTGCAGACTTGAGGGCTTTCTAGGTGAAGTGGTAGGACAGGACAATAAAAAGCATATTCAGGGTCGTTAAAAAAGTGGCAGGGGAGACAAGGCTTTGATGGTGGGTTTGTTCAGAGGGGTTTTTTTTGTTTGTTTTTAAGATTTTACTATCTTTCTAAGGGTTGAACACGTTCAGGAATTTGAATTTTAAAAGCAACACCGTTGAGGAAGAATGACACTTCTTTCCTCCTAAAAGTCAAAAGAGAAAAACTTCAAGAGAGAAATGGGATTTGTCTTATGAGTCCTGATTTACTCTACAGAGACTAAGTCTGGTCTTGACAAAAGGCAATGCATAACACTGATCCAAAGTTCCTTACAGAAGCTTCTGTTCTCTGTCCTGCCCAATTCAGGGCATCCAGACCATCTTTCATCTGTTTATAGATGGGTTTTGGATTCACACTGTCTGTTTGGCAGCTTTCCAAATGAAAAGGAAGTCTGCCCTCAGAAAAGAGAGGTAACAGCAAGCTGAGTTCTGACACTACCATCTACGATCAGATCATCATTATGTTCATTTAGAAAATGCATTTTCCCCAAAACAACTTCTCAGGGTACACTAGCCAAGTTTCTTTCTTGGAAATCAGCTCCATCTGTGAATAGAAATCAAAGGTGGACTCTGAACTGATGGGTGATTAAGACTGATCAGAAACTTCCTGGGGATAATTTTCTGTATCGGTTATTCCAGCAAGTGAAACAAAAATAATTTAGGATTCTTTTTATGGCAACTCGCCGCTGTTGCATAGGTCACATACTAAAGCTGAAGGCAGCAGAAAATGCGAGTCTGTTTGGCAGCCTAGAGAGTTCAGAAGTGGGCTCAAAAATAAGTGGGCGACAGAGGAGGAGTCCAGTCGGGTTTTCAATGTTTCTCCAAAAAGGTTTCCTTTGGGCCGTGATGGGCCGGTGATGGGCCGGTAACAATGGACCATCATGAACTTTTAACGGACCATCCTAACCAGCCCTCTTTCTGTCTTCCTGACTCCTCGAGTTAATAAATAAAGAGCTTAAAAACAAAAGAAGCAGGCTCTTAGTTACGCTAATTTTACCTCCCTGGCTATTTGAATGGTGATAGGGAATGCGATAAACCATTTAAGATAACAAGCTGCTGGAGATTCACACAATACAAAGAGACCTATCCCCAAAATGCACAGACTGAATAACGTTCTGCATATGCTGAGGACAAGTTACCCCAAGGTCAGTCCCGCAGAGGTGGTCAAAGAGGTACTTTAGGAGGTACACAAGAAGCTTAAAAAAACGTTTGGCGCAGCATTTTTATCTCCACAAAGCAAAAAAGAAAAGCTCACTATCTATTCTGCCAACACAGGAACTAAGCACCCCTACTATTCTGTGAAGGCAACTAAAAAAGGCTAATTCGGGATTTAAAAAAAAAAAAAAAGTAAATTCAAAATATCAAATGACCAGATAGTTTAACAGTTCAGCAAAACAACATTTTTATATTGCATATATAGGACTCGCACACCCGATCACCACAAAAGCCTGAAGTGCTCTTAAAAGTAATCCTGCTAGCAAGGCAAAACCCACTCTTCTGGCATAACTTAAAGGACCTGGAGGGCACACAAGCAGGGCTGCAGCTCAAGTATCCCTCCTTCCTGCCCTGCATCTGGCAATTTCAGTAACTCTAAAAAAAAACCCAAAAAAAACCAACAAAAACCAAGGCACAATTTATTAAATTCCCAGAAGGAAAAAAAATTTCCCCCAGTTTTATTAACTGAAAAGCAGAGAAGATCACGGAGTCCTCGACGCTCCTGCCCAACGACCAGAAATCAGGAGGACACGGTGCAAGAGGGCCTTGGCAGCTCTGAGGGTTTCATGCAGGATGGGGAGGCGGGTGAAGGGGAGAATAAAGGAGAGGCACAAAGACAGAGGGAAGGGGCGCTCCCTCCAACCATCGTGGCCAGAGAAACCAGTGCCCAGACCACCCGAGGGTGGGCCGGGGTGCTGCTAACCTGGTTCCATCCTGAGCACTGCAGTTAACGTCAGCGCCGTACTCGAGGAGATGCCGCACGATGCTCAGCCAGCCCCTGGCACAGGCCTCATGCAGGGCACAGTAACCCGCGTTGTCACGATGATTCACATCACACGCCTTGTTTTCCAAACAATACAGAACCACTTCCTGGAAACAGGAGGAAAAAGAGAGACATCGAGTTATTTCTTGCTGTGTAAACGCACAGGTTTCTCTACTCGAAGAGGGAGGAAAAAAGGGCAAAAGACAAAATCGCTATGATATGCCTAAGATGCCCTCTTTGAGATTGGTCAGTCAAAAGGAAAACAAAAGGAAGAGCTGTTGAAATTCCTCTTTATTCAGAAGACATAACACAGACTTCCTTGACCAGACTAGTTTGGGACACAAGAGACACCAAGAGCTCTGGTCCCCACGGGGACCTCCCCGAAATCCCCAACGTCAGGAATCATCACAGGGCAAATTTCGCAGACAAAACTCACAACCTTCCACTTCCCAAAACTTCCACACATAAAGCTAGCGGGAAGGTTTTTACTCTTACATCTGCATTTTTCAGCAGGAAATTCTGCAAGCGCGCAACAACAGCACAGCCAATGGTCAGTTTGACTTTGAAAAGAAAAAGTGCATGACCCGAAACAAAACACATTTAAGACACACAAAGGACGGTTTGCTATCAGCAAACAAAAAAACAGCCCACCTCTATCAAGACCAGGGAAATCCCATTTTCACCCACCCTGGTTTTCTGCATGCAGAACTAAAGCCAGGCTCCAGGTTCCAATAACCAGCCCGGCACCACAGGAAGCCATGTGAATTTAACACAATTCATCTTGCAGTCAAATATACCACAGTATCGAGAGCCTAGGCCAGGCTCAGCTTTATGCTGTCCTGCAGCCTTGAAACAATGACTGCTCCACCACTTAACCAAAAATTTAGGATGGTGCAAGTCTTCCTCGACTTGTGTCAGAGACAAAAGGAAGCAAAACAAAACAGAACACATTTCTAAGAGATGCTCAACACATAAAATAGCCCCCACATTCCCAGATTAGTGGTAAACCATTAATTTTGCATTTGCTCCTCTCAAAGGCCGAGTGATGTCCTCACAAAGCCAGATACAGCATGGAAGAGGTGAGTGTTTGCTTTGCCAAAACAAGAGAATACAACAATGTCGGGTGCGATGCATTTATTCTTCCCATTTCAGAATCTACTGGAAAGCCCACAATAATCTGTGTTCCGGGTATACCTGACTGGAGAGCTGGTATCCAGGATACAGCATGAAGCTGCTCTTTTAGCAGGCCCTCACTAACCAGGCTAAAGCCAGGAGCTAATGAGCAGCCTGTCCCAGGCACCAGAGCATCCCCTCCACCTGCCACCAGTGGTGCACTCACCTACACCTGACTCACCCACCGGTTTAACCTGGGACCCCCACGTCCCATCTCCCACTGAACAGAATAGGAGAGCTCTTAATGTTCCTGCTTCTCCGCCAAAGGCAAAGAATTGGTCCAGAACGGATGCTCTTTACCCTGCACATGCTCAATCCCATAAGAAAGGGCTGTGCTAAATTATACTCCAGAGGTATGAATTTTCCTTCAAAACCAGACCACCCTGCCAGGCAAATTAGCAGATGGATATAGGTAGCAGAAGCAGCTGCCGTATTCAGCTCTGCTTTTAGCATGCAGTTACCTTTTAAAATAGATCCTGCAACTCAAAATAAAAGACCTTTCATCTATTTTTGTAGAAAGCAAAGGCTCATCCTAGGGTGGAATACCTACTACTGGACAAAAAGGCTAATTTTGCTCGGCAATTCTGTGTTAAGAGGCTGTAAGAAGAATGTCATTAACCACAAAATGTAACCATAAAGACCATAAAACTCTACATTGTTAATTAATTAAATGCCTCATTAACTTTTTTTAACATGATTTATTCAATTTATAAAAAAATTAGCCATCACTGCCGAATACAGGAACATGTGGTGCCACAAACACACTTTCGGTTTCACAAGCATTTGGGGAAAGGCTGCGAGAGAACCACAGGGCAATTTAATGCCTGTTCAGGTGCCCTATTTAAACCAGCCATCTGAAAATCACTCGCAGTTAATCCAAAGAGTCAAACTAGCACCTCACCAGCCAAGACATGTGACACAGATACCGTCTGAAGTTTGCCAGCCAAATTGCAAACAGCAACGTTAAAATATGCAAATATGCAAGCTCCATCCTTTACAAAGAGATGCCCTTCACATCAGTCTCTCCGACCTGTACTTTGCAGCAGCTCCTGGCTCCTTTTCCAAGGGAAAAGGTCAGCATTTCCCTGCACATCCCCCATGCCCCAGGCACACATGTTGCCTCCAAGAAGAACTAATCCCCTCCATCCAACTTCAAAATACAGCCCTTGGGTGAGGCATTATATGCTGAGCCTTACGACTTCTCCACAGCATCATATCAAACCCCAGAAGTAATGCTCATTCCCGGGCAGTATGGAGGACTCCTAGGGGAGATGTGCAAGGGCAGGACAATGCTCATGAGCTCCTGTTCCTGTGAGCAGTGACACTGGGGATTCAGAGCCAGGCCAAGCATATCCCCAGGGCAAACTCTCCCTGTTGCCTGGATAAGCTCTGCCTTTATGTGTGTTTAAACCCCCTGGAAATAAATATCATGTTTCCCCTACCTCCACCACACACTACACACCACACATTCCTCTAATTTCACCTCTTTCCCTGCAAGGATTTATTAACAAACTGACCAGAGAACTTTCCAAGTCCACTGTCATGGTTTAACCTCAGCCAGCAGCCAAGCTCACTCACTCCTGCCATCCCACCAGTGGGATCAGGGAGAGAACTCGTGGGTTGAGATGAAGACAGTCTAATAGAGAAAGCAAAAGCTGTGCATGCAAGCAAAGCAAAACAAAGAATTAATCCGCTGCTTTCCATGGGCAGGCAGGTGTTCAGCCAGGAGAGCAGGGCCCCATCACATGTAAGGGTGACTTGGGAAGACAAATGCCATCACTCCAAAACATCCCCCTACCTCCTTCATCTCCCCACTTTATATACTAAGCATGGCATATGGTATGGACCATCCCTCCGGTCAGCTGGGGTCAGCTGTCCCAACTGTGTCTCCTCCCATTTTCCCATGCACACCAGTCTCCTTACCAGCAGGCAGTAAGCAGAAAAGGCCTTGGCTCTGTGCAAGCACTGCTCAGCAATAACAAAAACATCTCTATATTATCATCACTGTGTTCAGCACAAATCCCAAACACAACCCCATACCAGCCACTGTGAGGAAAATTAACTCTATCCCAGCCAAAACCAGCACATCCAGACACACACCAAAAAGCAACAAGCGGCACAAAGACAGCCAGTGTTCCCTCTCACATCAAATTCATTAGACAAGCCTTTTGTAATTTTTTTCCCAAAAAGACTCTACGCTCCCTGTAATTCCCTCTTCAGAAAAAGTAAATTACAGTTTTAAGACTACCATTATCTCAAGTCATTTGTTTCAAATGGGGAAAACAGAATGGATTCGAGAGTGCCCATACACTGGGATGGGTTGCTAACACCCTGCTGAAGCAAAGCCTGTCGCAGAAGCCTAGCAAAGAAAAGGCAAAGCTTCAGCAGGGATTTCCAGAGCCGAAGACCATTTTCTGCACTGTCTTTAAGCAGCCTTGTTGGCTGCAGCCCTGCAATTTATCTGACCAGACATAAGCCGCATTTGTCCTTCGACATTTCGCTCCAGCGTCAGCTTTTACACATAAAATCGTAACCACTCGTGCCCGCAGTGATCTGGGGCACATCTGTGCTGTGGGACTGAGAACAGGACAGAGGCACATGACCTGGCAGCATTTGGTTTACCCGAGGGTCCAGGAGAGGTCTGTACAGCTTGCCAGCACCTTTGAGCGCTGAAGGTGCCAGCACCGCCTCTGGGTTTGGAGTGGGATCTCTGCACGGCCTCAGGGCATCCCTGCTGCAAAGGCAGGCACGCTGCCAAGGGCAGGCACGAGCTCATCCGGTCTCAGGGCAATACAGCATTCCTGTCACTGCCAGGGCTCGGTGGTGCCCTGCGGTGCCAGCCACCTCCAGCTCTAAGTCCTGAATCAGCACTCGGCGTCCCTGTGCAAACTGTGGCCCTGATGATGCAAACGGCCTGCCCTGCACCGAGCTGGCAAGGGGCCTCAGGGCTGCCCGCTGCCATCACAGCACCTGGGAAGCCCCCGTGCGCCCACCAAGGGTTGCTGCCCTGCTAACAGGGATGGTAGAAAGCAGACCTATGCAGCTGCCACAGGTCCAGTAGACCAGTATATTACCCTGACCCATCTGGACTTTTCTTTTTCTTTCTTTTTTTTTTTTTTAACGGAAGAATTTGTAACTTCTTGACACTCATTTTTTTTTCTGGAGACAGAGGTAATTCAGCTTTACTAACTGTGGTAGTCTCGTCAGTAGCAAGAAAAACCTCTCAGCTATAGAGCTTCCACAGCTGATCAAGCTATAACAGCTCACCACAAGCCAAATGAAGCCCTGACAGGGAAGCACAGCCACCCACCACTCTGAGCCTTGAAAGGCACAGACAACATTAAATCCCAGCAGCAGCTTGGGTGCACGGACTGGTCTCTTTCCCTGCCCCACTCTCTGACAACAGAAACAACTCCTGCACTGTCAACACTGGCTGAGCAATCAAATCAAACAATCTGAAAATTTAAGCCTATTAAAAACATGGTGTTCGCTTGAACTTTTGGGTGAAGTTATAAAATCAAAACCTCCAGTCAACTGATCATGAGAAGGCAATCATGGCACACAAGGTTGCCTCCACCTTGGCATCCCCAGCTTTCTGCAACCAGCCAATGCTGCAGAGACCTCCTCTCAAAGCAGTTAGAGGGCCCTGGGCCCCTGCTCAAGCGAAACATCACTCCATCACTAAGTTTCAGAGCTGCTCCCATTAAGCTGTGCTCAACAGAGTGTGCTGGACAGAGAGAGCAAAGTGCCCAAGCACACTCACCCTGACAGATCCCATGCAGAAAGAAAATACACACCAATAGGTTGGACCACATGCTACAACACATTCTGATTTTTGATCCTCAGAAACCATTTATATTTCAGAGAATACCACAGCAATGTTGTAACAGCCATTTCTCCTCCCAGCTAGAGCTGAAGTGCCCTGGATTAGAAGAAGCCTTTGTCTAGGGTCCAACAAACCCTGCCTTCCGGAGCTGGACAAGGCCCTTCTCTACACAAAGCTCTCCAGCTATACAAAGGGCATTTCAAGGTTTCAGCAAATTCCCAAGGCTGGGCAGGCCCTACCTGGACATGGGCTGATGCCATTGTCCCAAGCGGGGCTCAAGCCCAGCTCCAAGGTCCAGGCAGCCCTCTCACCACTACAGGAAACCCTACAGCTGTGCCAAAGGCAGCAGTTGCTCTCTGCAATGAAACACCTCTGTGCGAGATCTGAAGTTGAGCAACGACGACACTCAAACCTGCATGCCCATATTTCCCCAATAAAAGCGTGCTTCCAAACGGCAGAGCTAAGGGATTCATCAGTTTCTGATTTTTGTAGCAACAGGGGGCCCGTTTCATTAGACAACATTGTTCCAGCTACGCCAAGCAGCTCCAGACTCCGAGTATAAAGCATGCAGAGTGCTCCTATGATGCGTCTGATCATGCAAGAGGACACTCCAAGCGCTACATCCTGTGTCACATACCAGATACTCCTTGGAGAAAACAAAAAATAAAAACCTTCTCCTAAACTACACGCTCTTCACTAACAACAAAAGCAGAAAACATACAGCTCATTAAAGATCACCATAAAGATTATTTGGAAAAAAAAAAAAAAAAAAGAAAGAAAAAAACCACAAAAAAGACATTCATTCTGTTTGCAGATGGTTTATATTTAAAGGGAAGTGAGGGTTACCAATAAAACTTTACCCTTTGCTCATTCCCACAGGATGCTGCTCACCCTGTGTCCCTGCCAGCTGACCCAACAGCAGTGGGGACTCATTCCTGCAGCAACCTGCCTCCGAACCCCACACACCAGGGAAGCGAACACAGGAGGGGAAGGGGGGCAGCAAATCTGAACGAGCAAACTTAAAGCTGCTAATCTGCAGCATTTCCATCGATAAAACCGGAAAGGGGATTTTAACTTACGAAATTAAAAAAAAAAACCATCATCCCGCAGGGCGCTGAGGGACCCTTACCTCGTACCCCAGGCGTGCCGCCCGCTGCAGCAGCGTTTCCCCCGCGTTCTTGTTGACAATGAGCCTCCGCGCCTCGGGCGGCATCGGCCGGCTCGGGGTGGTCTCCTGAGGGGGGCTGGCGATCGGCAGCTGCGAGGGCTGTGAGATGGGCAGTAATGAGGGGGTCTGCTGCAGGCGGTCGTACGGCTTCTGCTCGTACGGCTTGGCTGGCGAGGAGTCGCAGTCTGAAGTGGGCTCTGGTCGCTTCCTGACTTTCCTCGTTACTGTTACCTGTCAAAATCATTATGGTGAGGGCTTCTTTTGTAACCTCGATTTTATAGTATAGCGATGGGACTGTATTGTCAGCAAAGAATTACACTTTTCTACTCATTAAATTTTTTAAGAAAGACCCGCTACAGCTTTTAAGCACAAGATGCCCCACCCCCTGCAATAGTGCCTTTAGCTCAGGTTAAGAAAAGCAAATACTAAATGTGCAAAACATCCATGGATGAATCTGAATGCAACTCCTGCTACCCTGCATGCACGACAGCACGTTAGTTTTAAGCAGGCTGGCTCTGCCTTCTCAGAGGCTGGTGGACAATTAAGTCTAAATAAAGATACCTTATCTTCAGCATTTTCGATATCTGTGGTGTCATCCCCTGTCAGAGATGACCTCCTTCTCCTCTCCTGCAGTGCCAAGTGTTTTGTTTTACACTGACGTTTCCCTGATGGCTTCTCACACTCGCTGTATTTCTGCAGCAGAGATGCATGTTGGAAATCCTCCTCTTCGTCTGTGTACAGCCCATCTGTCTTCCGGCTTTCTTTAATTTTCTGCTGTTTGGCAGCCAACCTCGAGGCTGGAGTACAGCTTGGCTGAGCCTGCCTTTTGCTGTTTGCATTGGTGGATGAAAGGCTCTTCATGTGCGGAGACACCGGGAATACGGGCAAGCCTAAATGGGAAGGAAAGGCATTACACATCGCATGGTGCGTTAAAAGGAAAATGCATTGCTAGCACTTAACACAAGCTCCTCGACTGCTTAAGAGATCTACAATTACATTTTCAAATCATTAATATTTTAAGCGTTCCACATCCCAACTGTAAATAGCATCTCACCAGTTGACGTTACGATAACAGTTATCAGGCTCTAATAAAAAACCCCCGAATGAAATGCCCTGCGCCAGGTGCCGGGGCACTGCCAGGGCCGTACCTTGGCGTGCCATTGCCAGCTTGGCAGTGCCGCAGCCCAGCCACCACGGGCACAGCGGAATGCCACTGCAGCACCCCCACCGGGGAAAAACTCGCCTTCTTACCTGGAACTGCTTTATCTGAATGGGAACCAACTCCTCCAGCAGCCAGAGCCCAGCCAGGCTTGTCTGCCCTTGGCTCGGTGGGATGTAAAGGCAGACACAGGATGGTGAGGGAAGAGGGGAAAGAAGAGGTGGGAGCATGGATCAGGTCTTAATGGGACAGCACAGGTGGGAACACTGAGTTTGGCCCAAAGACAGACATAAGATGGGGAACATTTCCTCAGCAGCATTTTGACTTCAAAACAAGTCAAGAGAAGAAAGACCATGCAAGGAGCCGTCCCTACAGAAGCTCTGTGCAAACTCCCTATCAAAAACAACAGGGATTTTGTGGGAAAAACAATTAGATGTGTTTTCCCAAGGACTCCATCCAAAAGTGGGTCTTTCTGGGGCACGGGGGCAGTTAGGCCAGTGCTCTGCTACCTGAGGCAGGATACTGGCAGGACTGGGTTTTCTCCAGGGATTAACTCCAACAAGCCTGCATCTCGCAATCTGGGCCATGTGCAAAAAGCATGGTGAAGTTTCAGGGTTTTTTCAGAGAGCAAGCAGGTTTACAACAAAACAAGGACAGGAAAGTTGACTTTTTATAGTCTGAATTTCCCTTGAGAAGAGAATTCAGGTGACCTCAGAACTACCTCCTCTGCAGAAAAATTAAAGGTTGCTGGAAAGGGACACTTCAGCCAAACAATACCATACCACTGAGGGAAGGTGTAGAAAAACCCCTGAGCACTTGAAAGAACCTTCTTTGCTCCAAGAAGTCTCTGAAGTGATGCTACTTTCAGAAAAGAAGAGATGGCAGGAGCAAATAAGCAAGTGCTCAGAGAAGAGACACCTTTATTTAAAGAGATTCAATCCAGAGCCACTTGGTAAAAAAGAAAATAAAATCTAGAATCCTCTTGGTGGGCAGTTTCACACTTTTGTCTTCCTTTAAATAGATCTGTGAAAGCAACTCACAGAAGGCTTTCTAGATTAAAGATGAAAACAGAAATCCCCCAGTTCTTTCGAGACACCCTCTAGAAAAAGATGCATACTGTGGCTTGCCAAGCAGATGTCAGGGAATTTGTGCGACACACATGTGCAGATTGTTCAGCAAAAATCACGTAAATTTTTCAGGCTTTGCAATCCTGAAGGAAGGCACCTAGTCATAGGCTGAGACTACGGATGCAAGGTTGTCTTTCCATCTCAATAGACAACATGAAGTAAAGAGTGTTTAATTCTCCTGTTCCCAACTAACCTAATTGGAGTAGCATGTAAAAAGCTCAATTCCCATACAGAAGTATCATCATTACCTACTTAATCACTTAAAAAAAAAAAGAAGAAGATGGAAACCAGCAGTGATGAGCTCTGGGGAGTGCAAAGGGAACAAACTGTTGCATGTAGTACTAGAACAGAATGAAAAATTCACAGGTCTGGAGAACAACAGAAATACTGAATGGATAGAGAAAAAAACACAGGAAGAGAAGCCTATGTCAAAGAACTGCAGGCTTTTCCATGCAGAGATGCTGAGGCATTGAAACCAGAAGTTTAATCACCACAAAAAAAGTGTACTCCTGCCTGCAAGCTCCACGTAAAGTGTGCTCCACTTTGACACTCCACTGTGGTGGTGACAGCAGGCACCAGGCTAAATGTGCACCAGAGCTAAGAGATGAAGAGTACACTACACCCAGGAGCTTCGGGATCATGGCAAGAGGCCAGCACTACACAGAAAAAGCCAAGCATCAGCCAGGGAATTGCGAGACAACATGGGCAGAAAAAAGTCATTAATCTCAGAATCCCACCCCATCTTTCTGACCACGTGAAGGAAGAAAAACAAGAGTGAGCAGGAATATCCCCAAATATCTATTAAAAAAAAAACCCAAACCCAAACCCCAAAAAAACCTGGGCCTCTGATTGATGTGGCTTGTGGCAAGTCTGACTCAGAGCAGGACCTGTCTCCCTTCCCACAGGAGCAGGCTGCAGAGATCCACACGGAAAAGCAGCTGCTGCCATGTCACCTGAATGCTCACTTTTTCAACTCCCACCCCAGCAGCTGCCTCCTCCTGCTTGCCAAGGCCAGCGGCTGCCATGCTGCCTGCAACCCGAGGCAGCTCGGAGGGGCTGGCACAGGCTTCCTGGTGGGTGAGATCCTCTTGGCTCCTCTATTCAGGGCTTTTGTTTCCACACTGCTTGGGTTTTCTCCTCGCACTGGGTGAGTGGCTGTGGCTCCCTGGGGAACCATCAGAAGAGCTGGCTACTGCACCACCAGCAGCACAAGGTTATTGCTCAGCTGGGACTCCAGCAGACACTGTGGCTTCTACCTTGGTCATGGGTCTGGGCAAGCAGCATGATGCCCTGAGGCTGAAGGCATCCCCACGCTCACAGACCTCCTGCATCACGGAGACCCAGCATGGCAAAGTCACTTTGCAAGCAGGATCACAGGATCATGAAATTGTTTGGGTTGGAAGTGAGCTTAAGGATTATCTAGTTCCAACTCCCTTGCCATGGGCAGAGACACCTTCCACTTGGCCAGGTTGCTCGGGACCACATCTAACATGGCCCTGAACACTTCTAGACATTGAGCATTTATAACTTCTCGTGGCAACATGTTCCAGTGCCTCACCACTTTCACAGTTAGGAGTTCTTTCCTAATACCTAATCTAAGCCTACCCTCTGTCAGCTTAAATCTGTTATCCCCTGTCCTGTCACTACAAGCCCTTGTCAAAAGTCCCTCTCCAGCTCTTGCAAGCCCCCTTTAGATACTGAAAGGTGCTACAATATCTCCCCAGACCCTTCTCTTCTCCAGGCTCAACAATCCCAATCCTCTCACAGCCTGTCTGCATAGGAGAGATGATCCAGCCCTCTGACCATCTTCGTGGCCTCCTCCAGACCTGCTCCAGCTGGTCCACATCCTTCCTATGTTGGGGGCCCAAGATCTGGATGCAGCAACCCAGGTGAGGTCTCGTGAGAGTAAAGTAGAGGGGTAGAATCAACCCCCCTCCCTGGACCTGCTGGTCATGCCAATTGTGATCAAGTCCAACATCACTGGTGGCTTTCTGGGCCACCAGTGCACATTACCAGGTCATGTTGAGCTTCTTTTCTGCAAACACCCCCAAGTCCTTCTCCACAGGGCTGCTCTCAATCCATTCTCCCCTGAAATTATTTCAGGCAAGTCATGTGCCAGCTCTCATGGTTCTGGCACTGACCAAGGAACAAAGGGGTGACAGCGCAGTGGCAGCTTACAATGCAACATGTGACTCCTCCCACATTAAAATCCCAGGTTGAACACGACTGAAGCAACAAGCCCAGAAGCCAGAAGCCTCCGTGTTCCCAGGGATTTGCAGGCACAGGCGGCAAATCATCCTGTTGTTGGACTAAGGTTTCACAGGCACACAGACAGACCTCAGTGCTGCGCTACAGCCTGCTGCTTGGGATACAACCAGCTTCCAAGAAGCAGAGACTACCACATTTGCAGGCAATGCTTGGGCATAAGGAACAGCTGTTCCCAGTCCTAGACTAAAAAAAAAGGCTGCAAGCGTGTATTCTCATATGGACAATATCTGCTTGTTTAAGGAAAGTTTGAGGACTAGTCCCAGGGCAAGACAGACAAGCTGGAAGTCTCCATCCCCATGCAATTGTCACACAAAGGATGCTCTGTCACACAATGGGGAAAACCGTCATCCTAGTAACTAAGAACAAGAAGACTCAAAGTTCTACACTTCAACGGGGAGTTCAGCAAAATGATGTGAATGATCTCCAGTGCCTCTGCACAATGAATAGTGAGGTGCAATTTAGTCAAGTTTATGGTTTTACAGCAGCTTCCAAAACCAAGAGGTTTTTCATAGCCATAGGGCGACTGAACCTGAATGCCTTCGGGAACAGTACATAAATCGGGAGTCAACTTCTTTTTCTTTCCTGAGGTCATGTGCTAGAGAAAGCCTGTCACTGCTACAGGAGACATTGCAGGGGAAAGTGAGAGCATCTTTACACAACGCAGCTTCTTGTTAGTGACCCTTGTTTAATCTCTACGAGGTATCTCTCTCTGAAAGTACAAAGCGGGGCAAGTGATGGGCAGGGGTGTTTGAGCCTAAACCATGCTCTCCAAGGCAGCACATAAAGCAAGAAGTAAGAGTCACAGCTTCTTTTAAAGCAAGTTTTGATCTCTTGCTCCATAAATTCTTTTGGAGAACCTTCCCCATCAATATGCATCAAAGTTTGGGGTTTTCTGTCCTCAGATAATCCTATCGAGAAGGAGGACAGAGCAGGAGCCTTAGGACTGAAGACAAGCTGATGCTTTTGCCTGTGACTGTTTTGGAGACACCACCCAGGAAAATCCTCACTGGCACAGGATGACCCAGACTCAAGTCCCTTCCACGGCATGGGACAAGAGGATCCACTCTCTTCATGTCTCTCTCTTTTAAGTGGAGCTAAGCTAAACTACAGGTTAGGCTAGCTGGAGGTTAGGCTAGTTTGAGGAAGAGCTCAAACATCCAACTCAGAGCTCCCCCTCCCAGAAACAGCCTTTCCTCAAAAACGAACAGAAGACTTGGAGAGGTAAGAGGAGGAGTGGAGAAAGAAACGAAAAGTATTTGCAACCTTTTACCTGAAAAATCAAAAGAAGAGACAAGGGCTCACTGCTGTGCACAGAGAAGACAGGGATTCACAGGAAGATGATGGGTGCAGGGGATGCACGACAGGACTGGCCATGTGGGCTGCGTGATGCCATTCCCCACCAGTTCTCCAACCAAGCAGCAAAATGTTACAGGGAAGGAGAAAAGCGTCAGAACAGACAGTGTGCCCAGGGGCTGAGGACAGTGGGGACAGGAGAGTGACCTGTCCATCCCAGTGAAAATTTGGCAGATTGTCTTCATGGGCTCTCCCCCAGGACAGGGAATGGGCATAAATGGGAGAGAAGATGGGAAAAAGGAGGAAGTGGAGTGAGAAGGAAACAAGCAGCCAGAAATAAGTCAAGAAGAACTGATGTCCTTAGAGGAAGCAACTTCTTAGGAGAGTTACTGGAAAGATCTCTGCAAGGAAATGGGGTAACAGGGGTTTGGGGGACATGCTCAGGATGAACCAGCAAGACATGCTCATCGGGAGGAGGATGAGCTTTGCTCTTTGAGCATGTGGCCTGCAAAAGGCAGGGAAACCCAGCAGTGCTGAGGGTGCTGGAGGCGTTGGGTTCCCAAGATCAAGAGCTGCTATTTGTGCTGACACTGTTTCAGAGGCTCACAGCCCCTCAAATCCTACGTGTAGTTAAACATCCTTACATGAACTAGCAGCCTGTTTGCTCCCTTCCTCACCAAGAAGCATGACCGCATTTTATGCCCCCCAGCTCTCCTCTAGAGACATAAACTTCATCTTCACATCATCTCTGAAAGCATTTAACGCCAAAACACACACACACACACACACAAACACATAGTTACACGCACATACACAAACACATTTTCTTGTCTGACAAGTATCAGCTAGAGTGCAATTCTTAAAGAGGAAGTGTCAGTCCTTATACAAATGGACATCTACAAAAATATATATATAATTTTTAAAAAAAAAGAAAGAAAAAAAAGCTCTAAACAATTCCTTAACATCGGTGGCAGCATGCGTCACTGTAAATGCTAAAGCCAGCTGGTTTCCCTAGTAGTCTCTGCATACCTTGTTCATTGTCACTTGTTTTGAGGGACTCTTCAGACCAACTTCTATTGCTTTTGGCCTCTGACCTTTTCTTGGTGTGCCTTTCTTCTGTGAAGTCTTTGACCTTTGCAGTGGCCTCTGGCTGAACAGCCTCAGCTAAATCTTTCCTGCTTTGCCGGCCCAACTTGCCGGACGGGGATCTCTCTGGTGACACCTGCTGCTCCCATAGTTCCCTAAGATGCTGCAGGTGACGCTGCTTTTTGGGATGGAGCCCTGTTAATTCAATGCACACCTTCAGGTTGGTCACCTCATTACAATTGGGCTCTTCTAAGTGGTTAGAGGAATTGTTTGTCATTTCCCTCTCAGGCCAGTCATCTAATGGAAAAATAACTAAAAATTAATCAAAAAGCCCCCTCAACTTAAAACAAAAGCTACATTTCACTTTCGGGGCATATAGTCTCAGCTTTACCACCACACTATGCATTTTAAAGGTTCGCTCATTAAGGGTTACATGCACTACAGTAACTTGCACTGCTGTGGCTACAGTGTCCAATGACTAGTGGTTATCCTTATATACCAAGTTTTTTATATATACATATATATATACACATATATATACATACATATATATACATATATATAATTTAAAGTGAAATGACAGTGCTCACATTAGTAACTAGCAAGTTCAAAAATGGAAACACATTAAGCCAAAGGGACGTTCCTTTCACAAGACATTCCTTGAGAGAGACCAAAGCAAAATGCTGTCTTACCTTTGGAGTTCTTCTTCTTTTTTGCTTTTGATATAACTTCATCCTGCAGTTCATCCACAAAGCTTTCATTTTGACTGCCATCATTTTGCACTCTCTCACCAGAGTGTTTACGCTTCCTGTCCAGACGTGGACATGAATGTTGGCCAATATCTTCTGTTGGCTGGTCTTCCACTTTTTCATATACAGAGTGTCTCTCTAAATAACATTTCTCATTTGAGAGATCTTTTTCCTCTGGAGTTTCAGGAAAGTGAGCTCGGTTGTTTTCTGTACTAGTAAAGTTACCTAAAAATACAAAAAACACAAACACCACAAGACCTAATAAATACAACACAATTCATTGTGAGAAAGCTTTGCTCTCTGATCTCTTCATTGTCATCTACATCATGACTTATAGTTCGTGAGGCATGCAAATAAATACAAAACTGTACTTTGGAACAAGTCTCCTCTGGTCAGCCTAAGGCAACTGTTTTCTCAACAGTTAAGCACAAAACCCCTCAAAACACACTACTCTGTGTTGTCTTTACATTAATTTAAGAAGCACAATATTCACAATACTTGTATCCATAGAAACATCATAATATGCTTTTTAAATAAAGAAACATCTTTGGACACTGAAAGCACAGATCCTTTTCAGAAAGCAATTTCACCCCCCAAAACCATGGCAGGTAACAATCCAAGCCCCACTTCACAACTTTGTTTTCAAAAATACCTTCTGATGATAACCCTTATCTTTTGCTAACTTCTCGCTCGAATTGCAGAATCTGACTTAAAAGCATTCGTCCTTTCTGGAGATACAAACTGGATACAGAATACACACACACAGACCGAAACAAGAATACCACTAAGAATAGCTATGATATTTTGCAAAAAAACACTACTTGAATCTAAGGTTATAAAAAGGCTTCCTCACTTCAAGCACCCAGGCAGACGCTGTACCTCACATGATCTTTGTCACCTCCTTTTAAAATAGACCTCACATTTTTTTCAGGGAATATTTTCAGCAACAGCAAGCAGGTGAGCTCTGAAAAGCTTACTAGGAACTAGTCTGACAAATTAGCCATAAAAATATCCATGTTGCCTTGCCTGCCCTAACTTCAGCTTCTCTCCAGTATTGTTTGACCAAATTCAGAGACAGCTTAATCAATTCTAAATGGATGTTTGACTTACACTTAATCACCATCCTGAATAACTATTTTTTCTTGGGTTTAACCAAACTAGCCAAGGCATGGTTAGGCAAACATGCAGTACAGACTGCAAGACAGATAATCGCCTTCCTATTTACAATTCTCCCAAATAAGTTGGTTTTCCCACGCGTTGCAGCCCACTTGGCTGACTAATACTCTTTCTGCACCTCTGCTGCAGTTTGCAAATTATGCTCCATCCTGCTCCCCCCCAGTTCACTGTCCCTTTTCCTATTCCTCCTTGCCCCTCCTCCTTCTCCCACTTCCCTTCCTTAAAATACATCATTTTTAATCCTACCTGGACTCCTGGACAGTTCTGTTGCCTTTCCCTCCCCAGAGCCTCCCTGTCCTTACTCAGGCTCCTTCCCCTACAGTCTGGCCTTCAACTTCTGCACCTCCCCCTTGCCAGGGCAAATGCTGCTTCCCAGCAGCCCCACCACGGAAGATCCACCACAGCAGCATCCAGGCACTGGCAGCCTCTGGATGCCAGCAAACTCTATCCCACCTTATCTCGAGAGCACCCTCCTACAGCTCTGAAAGCACCTTCTAGTTTCGTGACTGTCCTTGAAATACCTGTTGTCAGCAATGGAAAGCTGAGGGGGAGGGGGGAGAAAACTTCTCTGATGAGATTTCTCTTCACCACAACATGGAAATGGCTCCAAGGAGCACCACGGGTTCTGAAGATGTTTGCAGGCACCAGAAGACACCCCAGCATCATTTTTACTCTGCTTGGGAAGCTGCCTGCAGGGCTGCTTAAAAAACAGAAGATATTGGCCAAGAAGAGTCAAAACAAAAGTTACTTTTTGCAGGCGAGCGGGAGGCTTGGGCCGTTCTGCTGTTTGGCAATGCTCCTCTCTGCGAGGCCGTCTGGCCAACACATGCTCCCTTCAACACTTTAAAACACGCTTTGCCACACTTCCTCCAGCCAACAATGCTGACATGTTCCAGAAAACAGGTATCTCGGCTTACTGTAACTGTGCCTCTAAATCGCAGTGTCCCCCCAAACCAGAATGAATCTGGCAACACCCTGTGCTTGCACATCTGGCATGAAGATGCCACCCCACAGCTGTACCCCATAACCACACCAACAGCACCAGCAGTCCCGTTTCACACAGCATAAAAGAAGCTGCATCAGCCATGTTTCAAGTATCACTTTAGAAATAAATGCTACTATCAGATTTCATTTTACATTTTTAATGCAATCTGCTATTTTTCTCCTTTCATAAGGAAACATTATACTTCTGTGGTCAGTTTCCCTGAACAGATCAGGTAAGGGCATTCTCAGCCACACTCCTGCTGTTTAGAGCCTTCGTGTCTCCAGCACTACCAACAACTACATGCCATGGTTCACACTGAGTTGCTACATCGGGATAGCTTTCCTGCTCCTAACACTGTCTGGACTGAGAAAAGGCAGGCACATCCTGACCAATTCCCAGAGAAGCTCTTGCAGGGTCAGAGGAAGTAGCAGGGTGTAGGGAGGGGGGGTGATGGTCTTAATCTTTACAGCTTGCAGGAAACAGCAAGCTAATTCCAGCCTGCCACCACCGAAAGCGACCTGCTGCAGATTAATTCCTTCTCTATCTGCAAGAGGACTTGGCACAGGGATACCGAGCGCTGCTCGCTCAGACTGCTAAAAAATAAAGAGTGGAGAGACCTCACTAACAGCTTGTCACTATCAGCATTTCTCCAGGGCTCCACATGCTGAGGAGAACAGCCCACACCCACTGAGGTTCATCCAAAAAGCCCTCGCTGCCAGCAGCTCTGTGACACCTTGGCCTCTGCTCTCGGTCACATCGAGAGGGACCCCTCAGGGGACCAGAGCCACATCTCCTCGGCTGCTGAGCCAGAAATCCCTCTCAAGGAGCGCCTGCTGCACACGCGTCTCTGAAATCCGTCCTGCTATTGCAGCTAAGACCATTAGAGAAGCGGCAACTCCGCACATTAATCCCGGTTGTGTAATCATCCTGCAGCAACACGGGAGCACAGTACGGTGAAGCCAGGAAGCCGCGCAGGACGCGTCCTTGCCTATCTGCTCCGACGGCGATGCTCCCTGCCTCCTCTGCTGCCAGATTTTCAATGCAAAAGGACAAAGGTCAGTCACTGTTCAGGACAGTAACCCACAGGCGGTCAGGCTCTCTATGCAGCTTGGGACATGCCGCACGCCCAGAGGTTTTTCCCCTTGGCACAGCAGCGACCGCCTCACAGAGCACAGGCTCTATTAATATTTTACCACCAGATTCCATTCTATCCTCAAAGTGTTTTGCAAGCAACCCGGATCAGACACAAAGTCTCCCCAAATTAAGATATAAATGTCAACATGAGACACAGCGACATAAACATAACATGCATGCCCAACAAGGATGAGGAGAATTCATTTGCTTTTGTTCCCACCAACCCCCTCTTGCACTATGTATTTACAACATCCTTTTCTCCACCCAAGGAAGAAAACAACAACAAAATACTTGGGAGTTTTCATATCACCTTTATTCAAACAGTGATGAGGTAGCCAGAAACCCAGGATAAATGCCGAGTTCTCATAGCAACACACCTCTATGAGTAAGGAGATTAAACTCCTAAACTGTGTTCCTTCCTCAAGCCTCCAGCATTTGCCAGTCTCATACCAGCTGTGAGAACCAGCATCAACAACATAAACCATTTCTCACTGTCCTACCAAACTAGAAACAAGGAAGAATTAAGAAGATTCTTCTTTACATCTGGTTTCTGCCTGAAGCAGTATCTCCTTAGCGCATGGATTACAATCTCATGAGAAATGGTTACACACACACACAAACATGCTACCCAAAAAAAACTTTAATTTTTCCATCTTCCTGTAGCTGTCAGCTGCTTCAGACCAGGCCCTCCCTTGCGATGCAAACAAGGAAACACATCTTAGCGTTTAAGCTTCGATTCTTTTGTTCAAATAACATGGCAGCTAAAAACACCCTTTCCTCTTCCCTGGAGCAACCTCTTATTGCACTCACTTACGCAAGGCACCCTTTATTCATCCAAGAATGGTAATGACTATCCAAATGCTAAAACCCAGTATTCAGCAGAGAGATCACAACAGCAAGAAATTCCTAAGGCATCCTCAGTATTCAATTCTGAGTATCCCATGGGGCAGAGGAAACCCAGCTGATTTTTTTCCCTCCAAGTACCTCTGCTTGGGAGCTTTCCGCATTTGCTTCATTCTGCCCAAGACTACCACACTGCACAAACCAGCAACTACCACTCTCAATGCACAGACTTTTCGTTTTTCTCCTTTTTTTTTCTTTTTGCACTATGTCCCATGGCAGGAAGGTAATAACTGACCAGGGCAAAGGACACGTTTACTTTCTCCATCTTTCATTTGTTCCAGTATACACACAGCCCAGCAAACGAAAAGCAAAGCAGCAGATTACCATGCAAAGGGACACCAGCACCTCTGCAGCGCTGAAGATCAATAATATAATGTGCTTTGGCACATTACACCATTTACCTTCACACATAGAAACTGCTTTAACTTTTTCCCAATGACCTCGTGCCCTAAGATCAGGCTTCTAACAAATTGGGGTAGTTTTTCCCAGTTAAGGCTTAAACAAGCAGCGTCTTCCTCCTAGAAAATTAAATAAACAGGCAAAATCATGCTCCCCAATCAAGAAATTCACAGCTTGTATAATTTATTCAATCCTTCACACAATTTTCAGTATCTCTAGGAGAGCTTTGTTATGAACCAACATGCGATCATCACATGCCTGTATTGATGCGTGTGTCCGTGCCAATAGCTTACTTAAATCACTTGATCTCTGAACAATCCTATGACTCATGACATATGCATCCCATAATTTATCATGTTTGTGCTATGAAAATGCACCAGAGCAGCATCGCCTCAGCAACATTTACAAGTCACCTTGGCAACAAAGCAGCTTCACGGCTGCTCTCAGATGCCCGGTCTCAGATGCCCAGAAAAACCTAAAGGAGATGGGAAAGAATTGAAGCACTTCTACTTTACTGCTTGGCTTTAATTGCTCATTAATTAGCTAATATGGCTACCTCCCTTATACTGGGCCTTAAAAAAAAGCAAAACAAAACCAAAAGAAACCTAAACAAAAGCCCACCTCTTTTACCCTTCTCCAGAAAGCATTATGAATCTTAAGAAGACTCCCAGTACAGCAAAGCCGTGCACTGCCAAGTCAAGAGGAAAAGTTTAAGGAATCGAGTATTCTGCCTTCAGTTGCTTCCAAGAAAGTCTGTACATGTGCAATAAAACCAGGGAAAAAAAGGACTTTCCATCCCATCAGATGCCTCTATAAGCATCACCTGCTTGTGTTATTTAGCCTTTTGTGGCACTGGTAGATTTAGAGGAGCCATGGGGCCGAGCAGCTGCCAGGGCCCCGATCGGCTCTGCTGCTCCAAGCCAAGCACGGCTGCGACTGTGCCGAGGCGGCAGCGGGGGAGCCCTGCGAGCTGGATCCGTGCCACTATCACAGTTTTTGGCTGCAGTTTCCTTCTTCTCCAGCGGCACCAGGCAGGTGAAGTGCTGGCGGTGGGGGTCACACCTAACATCTCACTGGTTTCACTCCCGAATTCCCTGCTCACACAACACTTCGCTTTTAGATAGCATCGGACAAACACTACATAAAACAGGGTGAAACTGCTTGCAGGAGGAGGCAGGCAGGAAAACAGAAGAGGTTGCAAACCATCGGCTCCCTCATACTCAGGAGCTTTAAAGCCAAACATACCAACAGCATGGATAGAAATTGAAAGCAAAGGGGAAGGCAAGAGCTAAGTAGCCCTGTCTCTCTCTAACAATCGAAGAGGCAGAGCTCATTGCCCCATCACCAATCACTTGGTGAGTGATTCATCAAGACTGCTGGTGGCTCAAGCTCCAACAGAGAGCCCAAGACACCACAGTAGAGGCATTCAAGAGGTGTGAAACTCAGCTTCCTGATTTATCAGCTGCTATCCCAAGGGGCAGGAGGTGAACCACCACGATAAAAAAACTTTTACTGAGACCTGAATCTGTACTGCTAAGTATTTGCTGCTGCCCAGGCACGCATACAGAGAAGGAGCTCCCACAGCAGAACAGATCTGTGCTTTTAGGAGTTAGACATTTGGCCAAACTCTGAAATAGCCTGTTAAGTCAAAGCTAATTAGCAGAGGAGAGGAATGAACTAAAGTAAGACTGAACATACTTTCCCTGCTTCCAACAGTTATTTAACAGTCTCAAACACATTTTAGCCAACAGATTCAAGTGCTGGAGACTTGACGAATGATGAATTTACAGACAAACCATATCATTAGCCTTTTGCAAGGATAGGGCGGTGTTTCAGAAAATGATGCTCTAATGCTCTTTTTCTCCACGGCCCCCCACCACCCTGCCAGAATAGCAAGCCCCATACATGCTCCATGCCCCTGAGCAAGCCCACCTTCTCTCCCTCTGTTAATCCCCTGTGCCCATCCTTCAACCCCACAGCCCACCGTCCCCCTCTTTGCTGAATCCACCTCACCTTGCAGCCAGAACAGGCCAGCAGCACCGCTGTTGCCACTGCTCTTTTAGCTTTCTAGCACACCCAGGGTGGAATTTAACAGAGAACATCACCAGGGCACCTCAAGCCCTCTGAGGAGCAAGGAAGACTGCAATGGGGAGAGCCAGGGTGGCAGTCTGCCCAGCTCTAGGCTTCAGCACAGGGACTGCAAAGGCAACTGTGCCTTCCTCCCCAAGGCTGCCTTGATATAGCCCGGAGAAGGGAAAGGCCACTCAGCTTGTCCAGGGGCTCAGCCTGACTCTCCCCAACTTGGTACCCCCTCTCCACTTCCACAATTAAAACTTTCCCTTGC
This sequence comes from Calyptomena viridis, assembly GCA_013390005.1. Lineage (NCBI taxonomy): Eukaryota > Metazoa > Chordata > Aves > Passeriformes > Eurylaimidae > Calyptomena > Calyptomena viridis. Next base: position 98,883 of record WEIV01008716.1, on the reverse strand, counting down.
TATTTTTTGCCAGGCTGACTTTTGTGGAGGTTGTTATTTCAGTGACAGTAATACCCCAGTAACTTGACTTAGGTGGGTAACCAAGCAAGTACGATTGACCAGCATGCTCTTCACCAAAAGCATTAACCAAAGACCAGAACAATAATTCAAAGTTATTAAATTGCCTGAATGAAATTTTCTACTAGCCCTACTCATGATTCTCCACCTACGGAAGACCACACTTAACCACTGAATTACACGGTGCACACACATGCATGGTGCAGTCTGCAGTGCGTTTCCTCTTGTTTTGCAATGCTTTCAGCATAGATTGTTTTTTTTCCTGAGTTGTCCAAAACAAAGTAGCAACAGGAGGAACTGAACTATTCTTTAAATATATAGGTAAAACAAAGAAAAATTATGGAAACTGATGGAAACCATATGCTTGCCAAGAGTTCAAACAAAATAGAAGCTATTTTTCTTGCATACAATAAAAAAAAATCATAGCATTTATTTATTAAGTTTCTCTTACTTTTAGGACATTGCATTTTCCACAGTCCACTGACACCCCGTTACAGGCTAGAGGGAACTGCCAGCCATGGGGAATTTCACAGACTCTGCCTGACTGCAAGAACCTGTGTCACACGTACCTCCACAGCCACTGCAGCAAGAAATCACCCAGGCAAACTATAGTCTCATCATTTGGAATGTTACCACCAGCTTTTATGGATAAGCCAGCCTGGCAGATCACGTCCTTTCCTGCTACCGTCACTCTTCCATCCTCCATCCTTGCTTTGCCTGAAAGCTGCAATAGTGGCATCTCCCAGTGCTACTGCAGCTTCAGGAAGCTGAACTCCTTCTTGCATCCCTCTCTTTCCCCATCTTCTTTCTGTATTTAAAATGCAACCTTGGACCTTTGCTTTCACTGGCTGATGCAGTACCCCATCAACTAAAAGGAGAATCTCTTTGAGGCACTAACTCTGGTGACACTTAACCATCTCCTGAAAAGCAGGTGCAACAGTAACCAGTAAATTGCAAACCCCAAAACAAGCACAGAGGGCTGTGGCAGCTCTGCACCACCATCAACACCACGAGAACACAAAGATTTGCTTGCTTTGCTGCAAGCTGCAAGCTGCCATGGCACAAAGACATGTACACGCTTCAGAAAGCCATCTAAATTCGCTTACATCTGTCATTGTCATTTTGGTCAGCAATGGCATCTTCCAGAGCGACAGACTTTGGCTTCTTTTCACTGTTTCCTTTCAAGTTTTCCCAGTCTGCCTGGCTGAATCTGCAGACCTCTGAGTCTTTGGTAGCTGTTTGGCCTTCTCTCTCTTTCATCTCCAACTCTGAGAAGCGCATCATTGCACGCTAGAAAGAGAATTGATATGAAAAAAAGTCTTGCAATAAAAATTATTTCATTTACCTTACCTTATATGAAAGCATTTCCAAAGAAAAAATGACTCAAAACCAAAGGTTTCAGATAGATAGCTAAGGGTAGGAGTTTAACACAACCTGACTTGTAAAACAGTGTTCTAGCATCTTATAAGCAAATAGCCACACAATTCTTTCATATATGAATATATATATATAAAAGATTATATATAAATGTATATTATACATAAAACAAAAACATTCCATTTTGGAGGTAAAAAGAGACAAAAACAAAAAGAAATAAAATAAAAAAACAACAACACAAAACTGTACAATGAATAAAGACGACCATGGCCCACAAACTTCCCTTTGTGTATTTGGAAATGAAATTTAACTCAAAGGTTTATGTAAGAGTCTAGTAATAAAAATTTGAAGAACTGACCTCACAGTAAGCAGCAGGTAGACATAAAATACTGTCCTCTTGTAATCCTTCCATCTATGTAATTAAAATGGGCACTCAATGGATCATTTAGATAATTTCATCCATTTTTATAAGCATAAACCAATTCTTTTCTTAACAATGCAAAACAATTTGGTTTAACTCATCCCTTCATTAAAAGTAAAATACCCTAAGAATATTCCTATACAGTATCTGTCTATCATCCCTCAGCATCAACCTCAATACAGCTCCTACTCTTTCCTACCCACTCGCTTGGCGCAAACGTTGCCTGAGACCCACTAATACATGGCTGCGACTCCTCTCCATCAAACAGCACATTTGGCATACTAATCACAACTTCTGGGTACGCTTTGCTAGCTGGCACTACAGGCCAGCTGAGAAATTACATCCATCGCTAGCGCCAAGGTAACATGCATGCCTGTCCGACTCCCCTCGTAACTGCACAAACATTTCATTAACGTGCATTAACATTTTTATCATATCTTAGTAAAAGCCCTTTAAAAAAACTTACTAGCCCATACATACCTAGAAGGCACACATACTATTCTTTACATCGCCTCGCTCTCATTAACAAACTTATTTCACTACTCAAAACCGTTTCTTGCAAGTACGCCCTAACAAAAAAAATTTTCTGGTATTCCCCACCTGCGTTGCTCCTCTCAACTTTAAAACTCAACTGTGACTTGCAACAGAGAAATTAACGACAAAAAGCGCGGCGGTCGTTGGACCGCGCAGACTCACCTGCAATGCCCGCTGCTCCCGGCTGAGCTGGCTGGAGTCGGCGTACAGTTCAGTTGTCACGCACTTGAATCGATCACCTACATAACCGGCAGAGTTTGCGATCCTCTTGGCCAGCTTAGATGGCTTGGGTTTCAGTATTTTGCCATCGGCAGATTCTGCATCGTCAGCTCCGTCTTTGGTATAGGTCTGGCTGGCGTCGATGCTTGGCGGCGCGGTCCCCATGCAGAATGGCTTCGCGTCCTCCTGCACCTTGCCAAAAGCCAGAGCTGGAGCATCGCTCTCGTGAGCGCTTTCCAAGAAAACAGGTGAAGGCTGGACTGCCACTCTCTCTTTAGGCTGGCTCACAGATAAATCTTCTTTCCTTAAGCTGAACACTGATGAACTCTGGGCTTGCTTGAAATTATACGTTTCATGAAGATCATTATTTCTTCCAAACTCCTCTCTCATTACAATAAAATCTCTGTGCTGCGGCGCCTGGTCTACCTTGTGCTTTGTAGGGTCATTAGTCTGATTACTGCTTTCCGTAGCAAAGTTGGCTTTCGTTATGTTTGCTTCACTTTTAGCCTCTTGCTCGTCTCGCAGAAGATCCGGGAAGAGGTGTTTGTCACTTTTTGCTGAGTTTTTACTATGGCCAGAGCTCTGGTGCAATTTCACACTCTTGTCACTGGGCATTTCGAAATGCATCTTCCCGCCGCTCTCCAGGAGCTCTGGCAACCGGCCCCGCAGAGCCGGGTCCTCATAGCGGACCCTCTCATGAGATCGCGACCTCCTTTCTGCCTTCTCCTCCTTATTGATCTCCAAAGCTGAATGCTGCAGCAGCATGGGGTGCACCATCCCCATTTCCAATGCATTCTGGTAGGTCATGAACTCGCCACGCCCTGCTGGCAGATTGTAGGGGAGGCCAGGTTTGGGAGCAAGGTGGGTGGGATAAAGGCTGCCGTTTGGCAGCAAGACAGGATGTGGATACACATGTCCTTTTCCGTGGAGGGTTAGAGGGCTGATGGCTATACCCTCCGGCACCGGGTATGGGAGGTAACTCCTGGGGTAGGGCAGAGGTGGTGAACGAAATGCTTCATTGGGCGGCAGGAAGATGGGGCTGGAAGCCAGGGCAGTCTCGCTTGCCTTGAAGCTGGCTTCCTGGCCACAGGATTTGGCCACCTTATTGCTGTGTTTTGCAGGGGTGGCAACAGGCTGCCCGACATGCTGTATCACTGAGGCAGTGCTCTCCACAGAGCTCCTGGCTGTCTTGGCGCAATCCGTGTTGGCATTGGGAGCCGGTGATGCTGACGCCGGCCGCCCTCCCGCCGACACTGTCCCTGAAACACTGCCCACGACTGCCTCCGTGCCACCCATCCTGGGGCAAGAGGAGCTCCGCTGTTGTGGGATAACCCAGTCCAGTGCCTTGTTTTTCAGCTGGACATTCTTCCCAGCCTCCTCGCTGGGGCTGGGACCAGGAACGATCCAGGAGGATGGTGCCGTGCTGATAATTTCAGGCCTGTAGATGGGGCAGCTGTTCCCAGGAGAAATGGTTTCTTTCTGAACGATGTCACTGCCGGGCAAATGCGTCCCCCCTCCTGCCCTTCCATGCACCAGCACTGTTGGCATAATTTTCTTACCGTGGTCTGGCTTGCCAGCAGTTTCTGCATCAACCACTTTCGCTGACAAGTCCAGTGGTTTGTCAGTGACGTCTTTGGTTGGGGCCTGCTTTTCCAGGAGTGGGGGAGACCTGCCATCTTTCCGGTCATGGCCAGCTTTCCGTGCATGAGGGGCAGACGGTGGGGGCGCCTCCCCAGCATCACTGCCTTTTGGAAGCTTCCCATTGGAAAGGCGAGAGGGTGGAAATTCACTGCCGACGTTCACGTAGGGCTTTGGAAGAGTAACAGCAGAAGAGGGAGAGGTGGTGATCCTGGGGAAGTGTTTGTGAAAATCTGTGTAGGCATCCCCCACCTGGGCAGGCAGGGGGAGGCGGGGGGACGGCCGGGGTGAGTGTGGCAGCAGGAGGGCAGGATCTGCTGGCATGTTGGCAGGGGGCGGCTTGGCAGCAGGGACCCGGGGCTGCTTGCTGCTCTGGATGTGGGGGTAGGCATGTGTGTCCACAGGGTTGCCTGGGCTCACACCCATCTTCCATGACAAGCTCTTATCTGGACAGTGCACCAAAGGTGGGATTGCCGGTGAAGCTGAAGCAGTCGAGAGCCTCATGGGTGATGCCAGCGATGAAGGAATGTGGGGGGCAACATAGTGGGAAGGAGGCAGGTATAACAAACGTTCACCGTTCGTACATACAGGTGAGTAAGCCAGGTGCTGTGGTAAGCTGTAGGTGGACTGCTGAGGTAGCAATGCCTTGTACATGTTCAAGGAATACTTATTTGGTGAGTCAAGGAAAGGGTATATGGCGGGCGTTGCACCCTCCATGTAAGGGTTTACCCAGGGGAGCCTTAGGTAACTAGCACCATTGACACCAAGGGGACTTTGCCTGTCACCTGCAGCTCGGTCCAAACCCAGTGTCTCCCCCGTCGGGACAGAATTTTTTTGTATTCCAGGTGGCGTTTTGTATATAGCACTGAAGCCATTCGGGGCTTTTCCGGAGACAGCTGCGCTTTCTACTGCTTCAGCGGGATTAGCCTTAAACTGTATCTCTGGATTTCTTTCAGGAGTAAATCCAAGGCTGGCTATCGAACTCGTAGCATCCCGTGACTTTTCTGAGCCAAGTCCGCACAAGCTGGAATAGACAATACTACTGGGGACTCTGAGTCCTTCTCGCATGAGTCCAGACCTGTCCATGCTCAGGGCTGCGAGACTGTCAATGCGATGTGCTGTAGTCGCATCCACCTTTACAGAACAAGAAGTACGTTACTTTCACATCTCACTAACACAACTACCACTCAAGCTACAGACAGATCAGGATTTTGGAAGATTAACAGTAGCAATGCAAACACGGTGTTTGTTCTGAAAACGTACAGAGGCTGATCACACTAGAAAATGGGAGAACAGGAACGTACAGAGCAATACATGTGACACTGAAAACGTCAACACCGATGTCTCCATATCCAAAATTCAACGGCCAGAAACAAAGGCGTGAGGACTGAAGCAACCAGAAACGGCCCAGAGACGATGCTCAGTGGCATCGCTCCCATGCAACAACTGGCTCCTCAGTCCCAGCCAGGCCAAGCAAGAGGATGTGGGCTGTGCCATGGAAACCAGAAAGAGAAAGATCAAGTTCCTCTCCTCCTCCCGGGACCTCTCCCTCCACCACAGCTCTGCTCCAGGGCTCACCGCCACCCCATGATTCATGGGGTGAAGCATCTGAGGATGCAGCATGAAAAAAGATGCTCTGTCAAATTTCTTTCCCACTTGCTGTTCCCCATGTACAACTGAAGAAAGAAAAAACCCACCAACTTTGCTGAAACATTGATGTACTTAATGCTTACATGAACTGCTTTTGTCACACCTGCTGGTATTCCACATGACATTATTTGTAACAGCAAAATTAAGAATCTGACGTACAACAACACACATCACAAAGCCAGTGTCAAGAGATTAACAAGATAAATAAAGCCCCAGTTTCACTGTTTCACAGAAACAACTTGCATGTCCCCAAGCCTACTAGAGCTGCAACAAAAAGGTGTCTTTATAATTTCTCTGCATGGATCACATAGTAACAGCCAGGGACAGGTGTTGGGGTGGAGGGGACATGCACAGATTCATCTACAGCATGAAACTTTTAACTTCTTACCACACTGTGATTCAGGTGATTTTCTTCCCTCAACTCCAGTCTGCTTTTCGGTGCATCACCATCATTAACGGGAATTTTCCTATTAAAAACAAGAGGCTTATTATTCAAAGCCATCCCGCACATCTCAGAGCAGTACAAGATCATATCAACTCCATATTTTGATTGCCCTCGAGAAGTCCCATGAGATAATGTATTTATCCTTCTCTGTATCCATGCACAGCGACTACTTTGAAAAGCAAAGACTATTTGAAAATAAGCATTCTTGGTTTTGACACCAAGAACACATCAAGCATATCTCAGAGCGGCCTCTTCAAACACGAGTGTTTTTTTGTCAAGGTCTTCTCTTTCTCGTCTTGCCCTTTTCTTTTTCCCATTATAAATGGATATCCCATTTTAAATATACCCTGTTCATGTACCGTCCATAAACACTGCTGAGGAGAAAATTAGAACACACATGCTAATATCATATGAACATCAGCTCTTCCATGCTGAAGAGAGAGCTGCACATCTGTGCCACACCAGTGTTGCAGCAGTGGGACTTGTTATCACAGAAATCACCAATAAAGAATATACCTTAGTGCCAAATTTCAAATCCCAGGGATAAAAATTGCCGACATGCAGCAGAAGGAAAGTTTCAGCATTACCCAAAAGAACTCCATTCAATCAAAATGCTTAAAGGTACAGCATCACCATAAAGCAGAAATGTGACTTAAATGCTTTTGTTTTAAAAAAGATTCACCTTTCCTGCAAATAGTACACAAAATTATTAACCCTAAATAATTGAGAGGTAAGCGGGGAGGGAAGGTGAGAAAGCAAAGTGAGACACTTTGCCATTTTCCTTCAGCTTATGTTTGCAAATAGTATTCCCTGCAAAGACCAAAAACTTCCCCCAGCTTCTTGGAGGCTTTTCACACAACAGTGAGAACAGGGTTTGAAAAGAGAGAAAAACACTGAAACCACACAAAACTGGCACAGAGAACCTCAGGCATATCTGAAGCTTCTGTTCAGCATCATTTTGCTTTTTAAAAAACTGGAAGTTAAGGGAAGAGGACACCGGCCAACGCCTGTGTCGCTCCAAGGAAAATTATTGAAGACTGTAATTTTAATCATCAATTTAATTGCATTCAAGAGGAAAAAAGTTGGGGAGGAGGAGAAATTCACTTGTGGGAGTCAGAAAGGCCACTACTGATCCTATTTCACAGGACGAGCTGTTGGTCCAAAGGCAGGAAACACCAAGTTGCAGGCAGGAGCCCCTCTGCCGCAGAGAGTCACCACGTGAACATGTGCCTTGTTTGGCTTAATTCTCCTTCACAAATACAAAATAATGCATTAATTGTAAAACCACATTTAAACACTGCTTTGGGGAGTAATCTCTTTAAAGGGCGTCCCCACTTCACTGACCCAGGTTGCCTGTTAAATAGTAAATCAGAGCCTGCTCTACCACTCTCAGGCATGTCTTGTTTCTCTCCCCTTGCCCTCCCTCCGAGCTGGGCTGATCTCCACGCAAGGCAACAGCTATCTGCTCCAGTGTTAGGGAAGCAAGCAAACTCCAAGACCTCACTCTGCAGAATTACAGTGTGGTTTAACTTGCCAGAAGCTTAAATATTTACCTGTCCTCATTAATTCCACACATGCGGACCCTTTCATTGCTCATCCAACTATGAACGTTGCCATACAGGGGAGTTGCAGAAAGCATGACGTCTTCTTAAAAATCAACGCTTTTCTTCACGGTTTTATATTCTATTAAAAAAAAAACACAGAAAGAAAGAAAAGAAAGAAGAAAAAGTTGAGATTTGTCTAGGAGGAAGTGCAAACATCACGGCAGAGCAGTCAGCCTCCCTCCGGGTAATTAATAATGAATGCAGGATTGGTGCGGGGAGTGAGCTGCCTACGTTAACCGCTAAGGGAGATACCCAGCAATAAAGGAGCAAATTGAGGGCATTTATAGGTCAGAGGAGATGGATCTTTTTCCCAGCACACATCCAGAAAATTAAGAATCATTCCAGGCTATCGACAAATAAAAGTTTCTCTGCAGCATTTCATTTCCACAAGAAATGACTCAGCCGGCCAAGTACCACACCAGTCCCCAAACCTTCATCTTACATACACTGAAACAAGGAGGGAGACTCCGTGGGCTTGGGGGAACATCTGAACTACCCACAGGGTCACAAAAGCCCTGCATAAGGAACACACGAGAGCAGGAGACCTTCGCAAGAACAGCCACATACTTCATGTATTAGCCACGCTGATTGCTCATAAGGCTTTTACAAGAGGACCTAAAACTTAAAGAGACGCTGCTACAGAAAGGATCTAAATAAAAAACTCCCCTTTAGCGTCTGCACATGACTAACTTGGAGAAAGGGGTTAAAAATAGTAAGTGGGTTGGCGAGCTCCCCACCCCTTGATTTGATTAAGTGTGGAGCCCTGGTGGCTTCTGCATCGGAGAGTGTGCTGCTGCCGCTGCTGCCGCTGCTGCTGCTGCTGCGAGTGCTTTCAGTAATTCAATGATGCCTGCTCACTCCAGGGAAAGAAATCATTAGCAGGCTCACTGGAGAAGTATTAGCAGTCCAAGAGGATCGGCGCCGTGTGCAGCAAGAGAGGCAGGTGAAAGGTAACCACATTTTCACGTCCAGAGGCAGAGAGGGAAAGGCTTTTCCTCCCCTCTACCTTGCCTAATGCCACCTCCGCCCGCATTAAATTCTAGTTTGCTGCATGAGCGAAGTGTCAGGACAAGCTGCGTTTTATTAACAGGATTATCACAGCGCATGATTTATTCCAGTGCAAGATTTTAATTGCTCTTCGGAGGTTGAGTCGTTTCTTTTGACTGAGCTTCAGCCTGCATCCTGCTGCTAAATGCTGGGTTAATAAGTAGGGGGAGCCTTTAATGCACAGGATATCCCTCAGCTCTTCCTCTCTCGCAAAAATAGAAGCCTTTAAGCAGGAGGCATGATACTCCTTTTACACACACACACAAGCCAGTAACGGGCGATTGACCACTGGGAGTTTAATGCCTAACGTCTCCCAAAGCATCCATGCTTCCCCAGCAAACTCATTTCCTTTGTCAGGCTACAAAATATGCAAATGATCACTCTGGCATTTAATGGGGAAGAAGCCCAGATTGGGCCTTTAACACAATACTTCACACACGTTCAGAGAGGTTTAAGAACTGAAACGGCAGGAAAGCCTTGTTCCCCAACACTTTTTTCTCCCCTTAGAGAGGCCTTTTGTGCAAAACTCCACGTCTGGAACAAATGTATATTAATGAAACGGCGTGTTGACCCTCCTCTCTCCACAACGGTTAGCTTTCCCTAATGAAGTCCACACAAATCGCTGCGAGGAAACAAAAATCCGTGGAGGTTAGATACTGCACTATCATTCAAAAGGAGTTATTTCACTGGAAAGACGTTTTCTGGACAGATTTACTGGTTTCCAGATGCGCCGCTCGTAATGTTTTCAATAGAGGCAGCAGCAGCATGGAGAGAGTGATTTAGGGTTTTATGTAAGGTTAGTAGCTACCCCGTGTGATATCTCATCTGTGAGGAATGGACACCGGCTCGAAAAAGTGCCTTGGAGTCCCACAGCCCCGCTCCCTGTACCCCACTTTCCTTTGAGGCCACGTGAGTTCTACCCACGCCGCTCCTCACAGGGGCTGCCTGTGCCCGCCTGGTTTCCTCGGTGGAAGTGTATCATTAAGATAAGGGTCGGTGCCTGAATTAGAGCCCATCAATCCCCTGACACGTGCAGATAGCGAAATGCTGAAGTTACATGGGGGAAGGGGGGATGAGAGCTTCCCCAGCCACAGCGGATAATCTGGAGGCCCCGTGTCCCACCACGACCACCCGAGGAAGAGCAAAACCCACCGGGTCGCAGGGAGGCGGTGGGATGTCCCTGAGCCACTGGGCAGGTCAGAGCCCGCGCCCCCGACGGCTGCCATCCCCTTCCCCAAAGCCACCCCTCATCCCTGTCTGCCCCGGGTGCGCGTGTGTGCAGTTATAATCATCGCCGCCCTGATGAACTTCTTGTGAACTGTTTAAAAGTGGAGGTCTGCTGAACGAGCAGCGGCGCCACTGCCAGCCATAATTTCATTGCAACAAGAAGCAGACTTTTAACTCTTCGCACACCCCGTCCCTCCCTTTCCTCTCTCTGCCCACTAGCAGCTGCCCGTCGGGGCTGCTGGCTCGCAGGGGACTCCGGCGGCTCGGCCAAACGCCGGCAGCCCCACAAGCCCTCTGAGCTGCCGGGACAGCGGCGGGGGCGTGGGGGGCACCGCACCTATTTATACGCAGTTTCCGCGGGGGCGGGCGCAGCAACCCGTTATGCAACCTCGACGGCAGGCTGAGCGCCCCAGCGCACGGAGGAAACCCAGGATACGTCTCTCTCTTCCCCCTTCATCCTCCTCGTCCTCCCCGCCCGTCACCCACCGGGCCACCGCCAGCGCGCCCCAGAGCGCCGCAGGCCCCCCCTG
>WEIV01008716.1:46364-58969 GCA_013390005.1 Calyptomena viridis | reverse complement strand
CCGGCGGTGGGGAGCGGGGAGCGGCAGCCGCCGCCGCCTCCTGGGCCGCGCTCGCCCTGCCCCGCGGAATCCCGCGGGTGCCAGTAAAGCCCTGCCTGGGAGCCCTGCCAAGGCGGTCTCGCTTTGATATTCCGCGCCACGGCCGCTCCTCCGCTTGCTCCTAATCACGCAAATGCGAGCTTGCCCCGGCACTCCGTAATAAACACTGAGCGCGTTTCGTTGGGCTCCCAAAGTAAAGTGTATCGGAGCAGCGGAGCTTCGCTGCTGAAATCTTCCACTTTTTCGCACTTAGCAAGCGACTGAGGAGTCGTGCGCGCCCTCCTCGAGCCAGGCTCGGTATGATTTACTTTCTGGTTGCAAAGCAGATATTCACTTGTCAGTTCAAGGGCAGGACAGAAACTGTGCAAGCGGAGTCTTGTGAACGGAAATCTCCGATTTACGAGGTTCTGCTCCACTACCAAAAGCCACCCTCCAGCACCTTTGTTCTGCATGCAGCTGCTTTTACACACACACACCCTCCTCCGCCCCCCACCCAGCCACATCACCATCCGATCCTTCTTCCAATGTCTCACTCCTCAGATAGATTCCCAGTGTTTTCCCGACTGACCCTGGGGAGGCGGTGGGGGGGAGCAAGGGGGAGGGAGACCGAGAGAGGTTGATGATGAATGACAAGGCAAATGATAATAGCCGAAGCGACAGCAAAAGCAAACAGAAGTGGTCTCTCGCAGGGCCCAGCTCCGTCCGCGGCCACGGGAGTTGTGTATGTGCCATGAAGGCAGGGTTGGCCTCCGCAGGCAGCCCGGCTTCTCCGGGGCGAGATAAACACATTTCGGTCACGTGGCGAGCCTATACGGTGCCATGCTCCTATTTGCCTTCCCCCCCCGCTTTTCACAATAACATGCCATCCGCCAGCCAGCTCCGAGGCTAACCTCACCTCCCTGGCGCTCGGCCAAGCCCGCCCGGGCCCGGCCGTACGGGGAGAAGCCGTGGCTCCCGTGAGGACGTTGCACCCCGACCTGGGGTGGCAGCAGCCCAAGCCAGGGCTTAGGCAGGGTCCGGCTGCATCCTGGCTTGGGGCTGAAGCGGGAGATAGCTGCACTGGAGCGGGAGCAGGGGCCAGGGCTGGCCGTATCCCCAAGACAGAGCTCGGGGAGAGCGCGGTGTTCCCTCTGGGTGGAGTTTCGCCCGGGGACCGCAGGTGCCGGGCGTGTGCGAGTGATGCCTCGCGGGGGGAACCCCCGCAACTTCGCAAGGGTCGTCCGGGCGTGGAATGGACTCCGAAGAGAGGAGGAGTGATAGGGGCACCCGGGACGAGACGCCCACTTTGCTGTTTTAAAATGGCTGAAAAGGGTGTCCCTGGGCATCCCCTTCCCGGTAGCAGCAGCGGCGCACCCCGTTGCTCCGGGCACCGCGGCCGCCGGCGGCGGCCCCGGCTGGTTACGGGAACAATGAGCCACCGCGGGCGCACCCGGTGNCAGCCGCCGGGGAGGCGACGTGCTGGCTCGGCGCCGCAGATGTCGCCGCGTGGGAGCACGGAGCCGATCCCCAGCGGCACCACCTCCACAACGGCAGCAGTCCCCGGGGACCCGGGCACCGCTTGGTCGCGCACCGCGGGGTTCGCGCCCTTCGGAGCCCCCGAGGGCTCTCTGCCGTCGGACACCGCAGTCGTGCCCCAGCACCCCTCCCGGGGCCCCGCGGCCTCCATATCCTGTTCCCGGGGCAGGCCTCGCTTTTCTCCCCGCGGGAGCACCGTCTGCAGCCTCCCCTCTCTCCGGGCCTCCCCGGAGCTCCTGAGCGAGCGAGGAGCAGCCCCCGGTGCAGTGCCCAGGTTACAGCCTGTGCTCCGAAATCCGGCAATTATGCAAATGCCCGGGATGCTCTCCCCTTTGATCTGAACTTCCTCGGAATGATCCCTTCTCATTACGGGGTATGAAAATGCCTCTCGGACGTGTAAAGTGAGCTACACAGCTCCTTTCATCCCCTTTTGTTACCCGCACCGGGTTCGTCTCCCCAGCCCCGCATTCCCCAAGCGCCGGGAAAGGGGACGGAAAGAGGCTTCCGAGGGAGGCGGCGGGACGTGGGAGCAGCCCGGGCTGCCGGTTGTCATGGCGAGGCCAAGCGTCTTCCCAAGTTATGTGCGACTAATGGGTATGTGCCCCGTTCGGCTCCGGGTTCACCTTTCCCCCCGCTGCTCGGCTCCCCGCCGACCTCCCCACCCGCGGCCCGGGAGGCAGCGGCGGTGCCCCACGTCCCGGCCGCCCCGCAGAGCCGCGGTGCCTCGTCCCTCTGACTCACTGCCTACATAGAAGCGCAGGCGGCGGGAAGGGGTGAGGACTCTGCCGACGGATGTGCAGTCCTCGAGCGACTTTAAACTCCATCTTTTGCTGCGCTCCTTGCCACCTCGTGTTTCAGTTTTGATAACTGAGGCTAACGAGGCACCGAATGTATCAGAGGTTTAGAATGTTTACGCAACCTTCGATATGGTTTTCAAGATTCCCAAGAGCCATAGCTGGGATTTTCTGTTATTTTCTCTCTGTTTCTTTTTTTTTCCCTTTGAAAAGATACTAAGAAAGTTTATGCTGTCTTGAAAACTACTCCTCCCGTGTAAGAAAAACATTCTGACCATTTGCTGGAGGCCATTTTATGAAACCTCAAGGAGGTTAATAGCTTGCATAATTTCAGGAATACCAGGTGTCTCTTTAATACCTTTTTTCCCTCTCTGCCATTTATTCAGACAAACTAGGAACTCTGTAGGCCAAGCATTCCTGTGACAGACAATAGATTCCTACCTATCTGAGGGGCCTGTGCTAGAGAATGGATGGATTCCTTCCCTGTTCTGCTCATGCATGGTGCTGAGAGAAAGCCTGCAATGTATCTGTGAGGCTAAGGGAACGTACATGAAAGAGGACATAGTGTAAGGAGCCTTCCCTATGTGCGGAGGTTGCTTTTTTAATTTTGCTGGAATTCGCTATTTCATCTAGAGAAGCATTGGGAGATGCAGCATGAATGAAATTGTGCTGCTGCAAAACAAAGCTGAGCAAATGAGAGAAGGAGAATTATTTCAACTGTGTCTAAAATGTTGTCATGTTTGTTAACAGCTGCTTAACTCTGGTGTGTAACAAGCTCTTGGAAAAGAAGTTTATTAACGAAAACCAGAAAAAAGCAATGCCCCTGGTTGCTTACAATTAAATGATGACAGCTTATAATGCATTCCTTTGAGACCTCCAGTAATATTGGGGCTCAGGGGACTTGAAATACCTAATTCATAGATTTTTTAAACCGGGAACCGACTGTTATGATCAGCTGGTCTGACCTGCTACATATCATGGGCCAGTGAATTTCAACCAGACGTTCTTGTATCAGACTCATAAATTCTCCCTGAGCTTTTAACCTGGCATCCTATCTTGCTCTGAAGACTTTTAAGTAACAGGAAAAACCACTGCTTGCCTCAGATGGTTATGTTCCAGTGGTTATGTCCCCTCACTGGTTTGAAAAAAAAAAGGGCACCTATTTCTGCTCAGAATTCATAGAGCTTCATTTTCCAACATAGGATCTCATTATGCCTTTGTCTGCCACATTAAAGAGATCTTGACTATCAGAAATCTCCCCATAGAGACACTTAGGGCACTTAAAGACTATGATCAAACCAAGTCATAGCCTCCTCTTGGATAAATTAATAGATGGGATTTCTTTAGCCTTTTGCAATAAGATGCGATTCCCAGACCCTGAACCACTCTTCTAGCCCTTTTCTGACCCTGTATTAATTTGCCAACGCACTTTTAGCATGCAAACGTCACAACAGAGCTGGACACAGTATTCCAGCAATGGTCTCATTCATGCTGGAAGCATTAATGGCATTGTTAAGTTTACTTGTTTAAAACCTTATGCAGATTACCTTTATAGATAGCCTTAGCAATACTGACTTTATTGAAACCCCATTTAAAAAGTCACCTGTCCATGCAGACTAGTGTTCATCAAATTCAGAATGCTGAGCACTGCCTGACCAAAATGCAGAGCTAGCTCAGTTTTTCTAGCTGGGGCTTTTTCAGTGCTCAATCAGCCCTACTCTTCAGTAGGGCTTCATATTTTTTTCTTTTGTCTGTAAGAAGCAACTGCTGCATAATCTCACAATGGCACTAGCCCTGGCTCCGCAGTAACACAGAAGTGCATAGACAGAGCTCCACTACACCATTCTCTCTTTTTCCTCTTCTTCTCTTGCAATACCAAAGCCCTAGTTAATTTCCTGCAGGATTCAAGGTAGTTCAGTCCTTTCAGTTACGGTGGTGTGGCTCAGTTTTGAGACACTCCTCCACAGATAGCTCACAAGAGCTTCCATAAGGGTTTCTTCAGCCATGTCAAAGGGTCTTTTTCACACCTAAGCCCATTCCCCATTGACCTTCTCATAAATGTCTGCTCCAAAAGACAGACATTAAGGAAGTAAGGCTGTCCCACTAGATACAAGGTGAAACATGTCCTCTGATAAGAAAATAGGAATTGTACTTCCTCTGCCCATCCTGGTGATACCCATCCATTTTTCAGTCTGTCTCAGCCTTGCTGTGCAGCATTAAGCAGCAGGGTCTCAGGGGACCGAGGTGTTATGGAAGCATTGACTGCACTACTCCAGTACCTTCCCAGTTTCTGATCTTCTAAAGCTACATCAGGAAACGCTGCATGCAAGGAGTGCCATTGGATCAGGTGCTGCAAGCTTGGACTCTCTTCTGCATGAGAGGGTTGAGTTGAAGCTGAAATGCCCTGATTATTTGGGTGAGACAGTCTCCCAAAAGTCTCAGCTTTAGCTAAGACTGCATTGTGCTGAGCCTTGTATAACAAGGCTAAAACATTCCATAACTCAACAATCTCCTTCTATATTATTTGTACGTCAAAATCAGAAAATCAGGTAGGACAAACACATTCTTGGAAATGGCTGAAGCTCAGCTTCATACACAATCTCTGTGCTTCCTAGCAGGAGTCATATCTGAGCAACACTCCTTTATTTATTTTCCTGCAAATTGATAGGTCTTTCTTCGTAGTTCCAGTTAGTCATGGTCATACATCAGACCAAAGGTGCTTTTCCTGCCAAAGGCAATCAGACTGGCACATGGCATCTTCTAGCTTGCTTGGTTCCCCAGGCTGTTCCCACTGTGATCTCTGCCCTAACAGAGGTCATGGCACATGCTGGAGACTTGGTGAGCTTGGTGAGCCTGCACCATGGGCACCTTCTAGTGGGAAAGCATCTACAACCTGCCCAGGAAAGCTGGTCCTCATATAGGAGGGAGCCTCCATTTGCACAGAGCTGTCTAAGGGACTTGCACACCACTTTGCTATTGCCACTCGGGGTGTGCTGCCAGAGCATAAAGCCTGTATAACTACACTTTTTACCCTGGGGTGAACTGTGATGAAGTTCACATTACGTTAGAGGACATTGAAGCTGCTACTGCAACACCTATCATGGCCCAGCCTGCATAAACCAACTTCAAGACAGGGGCAGCACAGGATCAAGGGTTAAGTTTCTCTTATGCTTATGCCCCACCTCACGTTCTGCACCATGCAGTTGCACCACAACTGCCCCTTTAATCTTAAATTATCCATGAGCTTAAATTATTTTTCCCATGACACATAGCACAGCCTTCATGTCCTACTAGTAGCAGCCCTCTCTTCGTTTATACTTTCCACATGCCCTCGTTTTACTATGAGTCAGACACACTTGCCCTCTCTTCCTATGACTTATACTTTCCTACCTCAGAGGACACATATATCAGCAGACACATCTGATGGCCCAGTTTATGGATATCTTCTCGTACAATGGGCATTACTCCTTTCCAAATGGGCATTACACCTTTCCAAAACCTGACTGCTAGATAGCTGTCAGGTTCAAATAAAATTCTCTGTTAGACCCAACCATGAAAAAGCACAGAAAAGTCACCTTTGTTATAACAAAACATCCTTGAGTTGCACTTAATTCTAGTAAGCAGCACATTATCCTCACTCGCTGTGCGAAACTGCAATTTATAATTTTTAAAAGCGATAATCATTCAAACCATCAGACCTGCCGCTTTGAGGCACTGCATACAGCAGGATGGGATTGCTTCTCTGCTGTCTAATTTACCTGCAAGCACACGTCGCCCAGCCACTCATGACAGCCTGCACTTCCTTTCTCGCAGGCTGCTGCAGCCAACAGCATTGGGGTCTGAGCAACTGTTTTGGGGCCTGCTCTCCTCTAACCCTCTAAGGGGTTTGTCATTAGTTTTCATGGAGAGCAGAACGAGGCTGTATGTGGAAAACCAATATTGACATTTCCTTGTTTAAATATCATACATCAGAGAGGGGTCACAGGAGCCAAGGCCACCAGAAAGGGTTCCCCCACAAGCTATTATTTCCTTTTAAAAGCACCAGGGACCCAGCAGTCTCTGCTGGGCCTCACACCCGCATGTCTGCTCTTCTCTGTGAGCTGGCTGACTGCTGCCGGGTGCCACTTAGCAAATACAGACGTTCAGGTCTTTTTCTTTCACCGTGGGTCTCAGTCATCTCTGCGCAGAGGCCTGATAGTAACTGAATGCAACGTTTAACCCCTCTTTCCAAGCCTATGCAAAATACAGACCCCATCTGTGCTCACTTCAGTCTTTGCTTGCAAAAATCTACAGCACTTTCCCGTCAAATTTGAAACAAATGGCATTCAAACTTATTTTAAAAATTAATTGAACCAATACATCAACAATTTTCATGTTTTCAGAGCCTGCATGGCCCTCGCCTGGGAAATTAGAACTGCAGGAGGGTAATTTTGCATTTAAATCAATGGAGCTCTCTTTCCAGACAATGTTGCCTTCACACTTTGTAAAGCCAAGCAGCTCTACCAGGGTTCGGAAGGGAGCCCATTACATGTCCTGTACCTACAGCACACCTGATCTCCCTGCCAGGATGCCTTCCTGGGAAGCTGTGCAAATGTAAGCATCACATTAACACCATTTGGGGCAGTGCTGTTGGGGAGTACTTCTACACCCTACACCCTGGTTCTTTTTTTCCTCCAATTCATCCGAGTAAAACCTCACCTGCTGTGCCTTATTCTATGCATTTTCCCCTGTTCCCTGTGGGGGAGTGCATCACACTGAGAGTGGGCAGGCTCTCAAGGTGATATCAGATGCTGAGCTAGAAAAAAACATGTCTGGGGACCACTCGGAAGAAGGAGCAGAGCAAGTGACAGAAGACATGCCCTTTCCCAGGGAGGGAACGGCTGCAGGATGTATCTTTTTATTTAAACCCCTGAACAGATTTGCTGCCAAAAGTAAGGTAATCCACATTATGTAAAAATGCAATTACATTCACATGAACACACACATACACACTGTTCCCTTCTAACCACAGGACATAGACTTCAGGAGTGGTGGCCTTGGAGAGCCACAGCAAAGGAGCCCATGACGAAGTCAAGGAGCTCACCTGCCTTCCTGTAACACCATCATCACTCTCATGGTCATCTGCTGCTGTAGGTTTTACAGTTTTGCTTCCATTTTGGGGGGCAGGCAGGAGCAATCTCCCTGCTGTGCCTACAGAGTGCCCAGCACACTAAAGCTGCTGGCAGGTAACACAATATCTGTGAAGCTGGAAAGATAAAATACCACTGAAATTTAGCATATGTTGATCCTCCTGTTTGTCTCTGTATGTCCTGAGCCTTACCCTAGTCCAAAACTGCCCTCCTCTGTTTTGTGTTTAGTTGATGGGAGCAATACATTAGATGATGCAAAGCAGAGTCTACCCCAAAGAGCTTACAAACAAAACAGAGCCCAGACAGACAGCATGAACAGTTTCTAAGAATATGAAGATATCATTTAGGTGGTCATGTAGTGGTCTTTAAGAATTTTCTGTGACAGGACTTTTTAAATTCTTTTTCCCCTTCTCAGGAGTGTTCTGAAGGTGGTGATATATTAGGAAACAGTGAAAAACAAAGATGTTGTGACTTGACAAACTCTAGCTGGATGAACATAAAAGATATAGGCCTGGCTGCAAGAAGGCCTGCAGGCTGGTGGGAATGGGGTGCCTGCAGCCTCCTACTCCTGTCAGAAAAGAGCTGGGGTTAGAAGGGGGGTCTGGGGTGCACCTGCACTCAAACTGAAGCAGCTTTCATACCTTTTGGTGACCCAGACAGCTACTCCAAGCCGTCAAGTTTTGCCCATTCTGCTTTAGTCATGTTCTCCACTGCTTGGTTTCTGAGGCTTAGCCCTTGCCACATAACAGCACTTCCAAGGAAATTTTAAAATGCTTTGGGGCAGTGAGAGACAACAGTAGGAGAACTATCTGAACTGCTTTGGTCTGAGACATTGGGACTTAGACCCATACAGGCATTAATTCAGTGAATGCCAGACACAATCAGGCTGAAACTAGCATTATGAACAGTTGGAAGCAAATCCACATAGATTTAAGTACACACAAACCATTTTTTATGGGGCCTTGGAGTGCTTTACAAGAGCACTCAAGGGACCAGGTGACTTTTAACATGGTGAATTTCAGCAGCATAACCAAGGCTTAACACTGTGACCATGGCTCTCCCTGAGGTAGAGATGACTGCAAAGGCCAAGCCAACAAGTTGGAAGGGATTGTTTTCCTTTTCCATTGCTACTGTCCTGTTTTCCAGCTTCTTGTTATGCACACTGCTCGAAAAGTGATGTATGTAATCATCATGACACAAGCCTGTGTTTTTCTCTCCCTTCTAAAATGCTGGATGTACCCAGCCAAAAAACAGCTTTGTGCAGAACCTACAGGGAGGGGTGGTGACCCTGGGGCCATTTTTGGCTACTGGTCTTCAGGTTGCTCAGAAGTTTCAGTCCTACTCTCAGACAGTGAACAACAAGGCCCAGGGCTAGAAACAGTGGTGGTATATAATACCTACTCAATACCTCTCCTGTCACAAGGCAGAGACCAATTGACTACACCCAAACCCCATCAGGTCCCTGAGAAATGAGTTCTAGTATTGGTTTGTCACAAACCTTGCCCCAAATACAGAAGAAGGACCTTATTTTGAGCCAGTCTGAAACAGTCGTGTTGATACACATATATCCACTGTTGTCTCATTCTTGCACTCTTCTTTCAGACACTTCCCTGCCATGGGAGGGAGTGTCCCCAAGACCTCACTCACATGTACCTACAGGACTGCTTCCCAATCACAGTTTATATTAATTTTTCTCCAGACAAGTGTTACTCTGACATCTTCACACATGCACACACACAGGGATCTTTCTGAATGCCATGTGCATGGTCTTTTGCTCTCCTACTCCTGTGCAGACCAGGGCTCAACCTGCCCTGACATGTGCCACACCACACCTTGTCCCCATGCTTTGCCCAGAGTCTGTCCCCATCTCCTGCTCCTTCCATTGTGCCAACACCAGCTACGTCTACAACACCAGAGCAACTGCTCTGATGCAACAAGGGCACATGAATCATTTACCTCCTAGCCAGCCCTCCCTGCAAGAGTGGCACAGTGCTCTTGCTGTGGCTTCTTAAGCAGTGCTCAGAGGTACAGGGCAGGTTATAGATTTTTGCCTCTCTCTGACTTTTGAGTGTAGCAGCAGTACTTTGTACACATCAGACTTCTCTGTCTGCTGGGCTGCACAGGCAGCTGGCTTGCTGCTCTGCCATCCCTGTTGCGTTAAAATCTCCTCCAAGGGCCCAGGGAGTGGGAGGCAGTGGGAGAAGCCAGGCTCTCTGGGACACCAGAGCTGGGAATTGCTTCAGGATGCTGGTGACAGGCATGAAGGCAGCTGGTCTGCTCTGCGAACACAGGGCAGGCTGGAGCAGGGGGGCACGGGCTGGGAGGTGTCACTTGCATGACCTGAGGTCGGGGCCACCACGGGGTCGGGGGGCAAACCATCCTTGCTGACTCCCGTCGGGCTCTTGTGGGGCAGGGGCACAGCTCACAGTGGAACCAGACACTGCTCCCAGCGCCACAGCAGTGCTGCACGACGTCCTTGGGGACCCAGGCACATGTCTGGACGGGCTATCCCAGTGAGACACCCGGAGAAACGCTATCCCGCTCCTGCCACCCCTGGCCCCAGACCCAACTGCACGGCCCGGTCCGGCCCTGCACGCCTCTCCCAGGGCTATGAGGTGGTGCTAACCCCGAGCAGCGGGTGTTTCCAGGGCTGAGAAAGGTGGTCTACATCAGTCAGAGCCACAACACCGGCGGTGCACATCACCCTGTCCTAGGGAGAGGCTGCGATGTCCTGCCTGGCTGAAGGTAGTGGGGAGCTCCAGAAAATACCAAGTGCGTGCTTGGACTGCGTCAAAGGTATTTATTTTGATTGTCCTTTGGTTATAACTTTCATCGTTCGCCTTTGTTTTATAGCTGCTCAAGTTTACTTGCAGAATTAAGACAGATTTTGGGGGGAGGGGGAGGAAGGGGGTAGGAAGCCTTTGTTCTCCGGAGTGTGCTTGTCTTACTTTTGCATCATGTGGCCTGAGCGGCACATACACACATCCCCCCCGCCCCGACCGTATTTACTCTATCTCGAGTGAGTCCTTTGAAGGAGAGGGCAGAGTCGTCGTTAACCCCCTGCGTGCCTGCTGGGCCCTCCGCCGGCAGAGCCCGCCTGCGGCGGGGACACACTGGATCCTGAATCCCACAGCCACGGGTGTCCTTTGACGGACGGCATCAGTCGTGTGTTTGTCCCCCTCAAAAAAGCCCACAGCGGCCATCCCGTGGCCGATCTCCGCGCCGATCGTGCGCACAGAGAGGCGGCGGCCGTGGTGGGCCTCTCGGAGAGAGCCCGGGGATACCCCCTTGATCACTAGCAGGCTGGGCTGCTTAACACGAGGTTGGAGATGCCTACAAACTCGAAACAGCTGCCGGGTTTTGCTCCGGCCTGCCTGCTAAAATACGCCGATCTCCTTTTAATCTGTTTCATATTCACAAATTAAGCACTTAGCCTAGGTTATAAATCATGAGGCAGTTTACGAGGCTAGCAAGAGACAAACAAGTGGAAAGGGAAAACAATCGCCTAAAAGTAGATTCAGTATGACTGAAAATATAACTCGGAAATGTAACAAATGTAACTCGGAAAACCTAGCCCGGGCTCCCCGGGGCGGCGGCAGCGCCCCGCGGCCCTGGCAGAGCCCCACCGCTGGCGGAGGGGCCAAGCCGGGACCGGCCGAGCCCACACTTGTCCGAGTCGCAGGGCTCTGATCGCAGCCCGGGCTCCCGCCTTTGTCTCCCCGGGTACCGGCCGCCCGCACCGGCTCCACCTGGGAGAGACTCCCGCGGCAGCCGGCCTGGAAATAATGACTCGGGCTGGCGATAACCTCGTCTCGCACACACGCACACCAGCTCGGCCCCGGCGGGGGCGGGGGCTGAGGAAAAGGATGATGAAAAAAACGAGGTGCAGGCTCGCCTCAAGCCGAGCCGCTCTCAGGAGTCCACGAAGGATGTTGCTCTCCCCGGTGTCCCAGGGGAAGGTAGCCCCGAGAGGTGCCAGGGGGCTCCGGAGGGCACTTGCCTGGCCGCCGGGCACGGGGAAGGGGATCAGCTGGAAAGTAGTGCCCTGGATACCGGAGTTGTCCCCGGTCCTTCTTCAGGGATGGCCGGTTGAGGGGAGCACCGCGGCAGGCGAGGGACACACGATTCCCCCACACCCCCGCAGGGCCACTGTCACGTTCACCGCTCGAAGGGGCGGCGTGAGCAGGACAGGGCTCCGGAGGACAGGGCTCAGCTCCCGAAAGCCTCGGTTTCTGAGGCGGGAAAGGGGAACCAAGAGGCGGGAGAGCCTGCAGAAGTGCCGGCTGGGCGCTGGCAGCAGGGGACCGGGGCGCTGCTGCCCGCGGCGGCAGCGCGGGACTCCCCGGCGCTTTCCCCGGAGACTCTTCCCGGGAGAGCAGCCAGACATCCCGGGGCACGCAACCGAAGGCCCCAAGACAAAAGATCCGATGCTAAGACCTCTCCTGGCAAAGTCGCAGCCTGCCGAAAGTATTTCAGCAGAGACTTTTCCCCCTCCCCCGGTGGGGCTCCGCGCCGGGCCGGTGGCGCCAATCCGTGCCGATCCGTGGCAAGCGGGGCCGCAGACGATTGCGGGAGGGGGAGCGAGTATGGGAGGGCGGCAGGGCTGCTGTGTGGGGGACGGTCGGAAACATCCCCCGGGAGAGGCGAGGGGGGAGTGGAGCGGTGATTTAAAGGGACTCCCGCGAAATGGAGCGACACAGACCTGCGGCCGTCCACCGAATCCAATCTGCCGAGTTGTGGGTGCGAAGAGGCGCTGTCAGGGACTATTTATCTCTCGCCGGAGCAGCCGCTCCGGTCCCCGCATCGCCCGCCGGTAACAATGGCAGCGGCCGGCGGCTTTCCACGCGCCTGGGCGGCGAAATGGATGGCGGAAGATGCCGCCGCGCTCCGCTCACACGGG
Source organism: Calyptomena viridis (assembly GCA_013390005.1). Lineage (NCBI taxonomy): Eukaryota > Metazoa > Chordata > Aves > Passeriformes > Eurylaimidae > Calyptomena > Calyptomena viridis. The sequence goes on along the minus strand of WEIV01008716.1, from coordinate 46,592 downwards.
CTCGCTCATGCATCCCTCTTGGCCAGAGCCTCTCGCTACTGACGCTCCTCCGAGAGCTCTGGCCCGCTCCCCCCCGTCCTCCACCCACCCCACCCCAGCCCGCCCTTCCCCAATTTTCCGTTTTCAGGGCTTTGGCACGGAGCCAGACATGTCAGGAGGGGATGAAACTTGACACAGAGATCTCAACCCAGAGCGATTTCCTCCTTCTCCCCCCTCCCCACCTCCCCC
>WEIV01008716.1:32647-42735 GCA_013390005.1 Calyptomena viridis | reverse complement strand
CCTCCCCGGTGTCCGCCTGGGGGTCCCCTCGCCCGTGTCGGTCGCGTCAGCCGAGCAGGCCGGCGAAGGGGATGTCGCTGCGCACCCGTCCCCGGGGGCAGGAGCTAGACGGCTTTGTGCCGCTGGACGCGGGGGCTGTTTCGCCTCCCCACTTGGTTTTGCGGCGGCCCTGCTCGCCGGGATGCACTTCGGCTAGCCCGTCGCGGCCGGAGCCTGGCTCGCAGCTCCCTCACCCTTGTCACTACCCCTCCGCTCCGAGGCTCCTCCAATACCCGAGGGCGGCCCCTCTCCCCTTCTCTAGGACGATCTAAAAGTCGTCCGAAGCAAGCTGCTTTTAGAGCAGATACAACAATAAAGTATATTGAAATAAGTCTGCGGTTGGTGAGTTTCCAGCGATACTTAATGGCACTCGCGGTAAACAGTCCCTCTCTGTGCGAGCGGGGAAAATCATCCAGACACAAGCACATTCCACCCTCTTTAGGGCTCCCTGGCTGTTATTATAGTTATTGCATTACTCTGGTGTAAGCCTTTTGTAACTAAGCTTCTATAAAGCCCCGCTTACAAGCACCCTGATTAGAATTTTCCTTGCCAGTAACCAAAGGCCACCCGCTTTCCAGTGCTATACAGAGGGAGCCGTCAACAGCCACCCCTCTGAATGTACGCTTTGTTCCTGGCAACAAGGAAACGAGTGGGCTTCTATTGGGGAGAATGCAACCCTTCTTTTAAATATCACACAGCGAGAGCTGATGGGGCACTGGGCTTCGGAGAGGCCGCGATGGAGGGAGAGAGAGACACGGCGAGGTCACGGGAGCGCGGAGTGGCCGAGCCCTAATGTTACCCACGAAGCGGCTGCCACTCAGCCGACGGCCTGAGGATCATCTGGCTGATCCCGGCTCAGCGGCGGGCGGGGACGGAGTCGGGGCCTGGAGGGAGAAGAAAAGGAGGGCATCGGATAATGGTTTCCCAGCGGTACACACCACTCCGGCACCCTGCCTTCCACCTCCCCAGGCACGGGGCGAGCAGTGTTTCGCAGGCCCGGGCCTAGGGGCCCGCTCGGCACACCCAGCATCCCCAGTTTCCCCATCCCGCTGCCTCTCCAGGGATGCCCGGTGCCCTGGGAAGGTAGACGCCTGGCGGGTGTAGGATATCGCCATTTCTGCACACACGGCAGAAGAGAGAGCTACCGGGCACCCCCACCTCCAGGGAAGAGGGATCCCCCGGCGGCGAGGAAGGAGCCCGACTCCCTCGAGGTGCTCCCTCCGTGCAGATGCAGCCCGGCCGCAGCGCCGGCAGCGAGCAGGCAGGAGCGGGCAGTGGGCCGGCCTCCCCCGGCGGGCTCCGCAGCCAGCCCGGCTATTGTGAGCGCCCGAGAGCCCGTCTCGCCGGGTTTAAGTAATTACTGTGGTATGTCCAACATGTATGTTAGTGACATTACTAAAGAGGTGAGAGCTTGGCGCTCAGAGGGCCGAAATGCTGGGCTTTCGCTTTCATTCAGGATGTGTGTAACACAGAGTCTTTTCTCAGCTCGTCTGATTTTTAACTTCCTCTAAACCTCTCTGTCTCTTTTTTTTTTTTTTTTTCCCCTTTGCTCGGAGAGCACCAACGAGAGACCGAGAGGAAACACGCTGCTGCTGTGCAAAATGTGGACCATGTGTGGGAACTATTTACTCAGAGTGCAACTGCAAGCACCAGACGAGGGGCTGGTAGAGCCGGGGGGCGGTGGAAAGAGAGGCTACATCTCTGGCTTCTTTTCCCCCTTCATATTCCCTAAAACCAAACCATGTCGCTATGTGTGTAATGGTGTATTTTACTGACTTCTCTCTGGGCTCGTGTTTGGGTCGTTCTTTTTTCCCAGTCCAAGGCTTTCATGGTCTGCTTTTGTGCTCACCCACCTCAAGCCTCAAGCAAAGGGTTAAATCTCTGGAGCCCTGCAAGAAAGCTGAGTTTCAAGGGGGGAAAAAAAGGAAAAGAAAAAAAGAAAGAAAAAAAGGCGGCGGGGGGGGAGGAAAGGAGTGAGAGCGTGAAGAAGCGGGCAGAGAGGGCTGCACGGTCCCCTGATCGTCCCTTTCACTGCTGTAGAATAACAAAAATAATTAATAATAATCCCCAGCCTTTCTTTTCTATTTGGCAGTACCAGGAAGTGCCTCTGGCCTTGAAGCACCCTATTACCTCTCTTTCCCCCACCCTCGTCCTTTCCTTGGGAAATGAGAAGAAAAAGGTCTGCAGCTGACAAATATTATCCATCCTTTTCATCGATCGGAGCATATACAGATGTGATAGCTTGATGTTCACTGCAAACCGGCTGATCCATCGCTTTCTTCCTCTCTCGCTGGCTCTGGTTCGGCCTCCTCCTCCCCCTTTGTTCTCCCCCCCCCCGCCTTTCCCTCTCTTTAAATAGATTTCAAGGCGCTGCCTGTTGGAGAGCAGCTCTCCAGAGAGAGCGAGCTATTGCTTCTCTGCCGATAGCCTTCCCCCTTCTCCGGTTTCCAAACAGAAAACAATCCCCGGCCCAAGGAACCTGTGCTGGGGCTGGTGAAAGGAGTTAAACTGGCAGTGAAGAGCGAGCTAAGGAGGCAGCTTCCTGCGCTATCTCTTTCGAGTACTGTGTTAAAAAATAAATAAAAAAAATTAAAATAAATAAAGAAAAAATAAATACAAATAATAAATAAATAAATCAATCCGCAAGTCGTGGCTCTCCCTCGTTCACCGTCACGTGGAGAAGAGGCAGTTTATTCTGGGGCATCATCCGACCTGGCCCCGGTGGCAGCTTGCCCTGAGATCCGGGCTGGCCGGCGTAGCTCGGAGCGGGCGGGTGGCTGGGAGGCGACTGGAGACATGGAGCGAAAGGGTTAAGCCTCCCCTCCACCGCCCTTCTCTCTCGCCAGAGAATAAGCGCTCGCACGAAGCGTTTCTGGGGAGGCAGACTGAGAGCAGGCCTTTCGCAGTGGATCCATGGCTACCTCGGTGCCTGTCACCGAAACGCTGACCCCCCTCTGGTGCCCTGAGATGTCAGTGCAGGCCGCTACCAGGCACTTGCAATCAGTTTTTCGAAAGGTTAGCCAAGGTCCCCAGTCCTCGCAGACGAGAGGCATTACGAAACGCCTTTGTATCTGCAGGAACTTAAACAAAAAATAGGCGAGAAGGAGGCGAGGGAGTGAGAGCACCTCTCCCCAGGCGAGGAGTGAGCCCGGGCAGCGGGCTGGGGGCTCTCCCCGGGCTGGTGTAGGGACCCCCACGGGCACCTCCTTCAGCCGGGACACCCTGCAGGCAGCTCGCCCGCTGAAGAGACGGGGTAGCCCTCGTCACTAGCTCCCCCAACTCTGCCCGGTGCTGGGGAGAGCCAGCCGGCGGCGGGGCTGCCGTGGCGAAAATGGAGTGGGAGGAGGGAAAAGTGCTATCCGGAGAGCTGTTGTGACAGATGCGAAGCTTTGCCCTGCGCGTGCTGGTGAGAGAAGGAGTTAAAAGCAAGCTGCTTTTTCGATCGAGCTGCTTCCCCGAGCGTCGGAAGGAGCGGCTTGCTAGAAAGCCGTCCATCAGCAACCAGTCCAACCTGCCCGTGATAATATGCGATCAACACCAAATCACCCCCGCTAGGCACGATCCATCATCGCTACGATGCAATGGGCCCTTGTATGGATGTGTCTACACGGGGGGCGGGCGGGGAGAGAAGGGGAGGGAGCAGAAAAGAGAGAGGGAGAGCGTGTGTGGATGTGTGTGCGAGGGGGAGACCGCATCATTCACCGGAATGGGAATCGCCACCTCCCTCGGTTCTCGGCGAGCGGAGCTACCCGAGCCAGCGGAGCTGAAAGTTGCTGGGCCGGGGCTGAGCGGAGAGCCTGCCATACGGCCCCGCCGCCGCCTCTGACTGACATCAGCCTCCCCTCCCCCTCCTGGGCAAGCTTGACTGGCGTAAAATTAATAATTAATAGGGTGAAATTGATTAAAGGGCTGGGCGCGCGATGGGGGTGCTCGGAGAGCCCTTCGTCTACGCGGTCGCTCCGCATCCGCCTCCCCGCCGGCAGCGGGGAGCGGGGACTGGCCGCCGCCGGCGAGCCAGGGGAGCTCCGGGGCAGCTCAACCCGAGCAGGAAGGAAAAGGGCGGCGGGGACCGGGGAGAAGGAGGAAGGCGGCGGCTGCAGCAGCAAACCCTGCTGGGTGGCTGGCTGTAACCGAGATCGGCCGCACTAGCGGCGACGGCGGCAGGCGGGGGCTGGCCGCGGGGCTGGCTCGGCTCGGCGCAGCTGGGTGTGTGTGTGTGTGTGTGAGCGTGTGTGTGTACAAAGCCGGGTCCCGGGAGCTGCCCGAGGGCGGTGCTCGGCAGCACAAGGCCAAACCCCCCTACCCCCCCGCTTCTCCCCTACCGCGATCAGTCTCTGCCACGGAGGGAGTGGGGAACCGCAGGGGACGCGGCCGGGCCAACGCACGCCTCAGCCTCCAGCCCCGCGGAGGTGGGAAAGGGTTAAACGTTGGAGGGAGATTGGGAGGAGGACGGGGGATGGGGAGCGAGGGAAGGGGGGCCGCCGAGCACAGCGCAGAGCGCCGGGAAACCACAGCGCACCTGGGCTCGGCTCGGGAGCCGGAACGAGCCGCCGCCTCCTCCTCCCTCTTTCCCTCCCTCTCTCGCTCCCGCCCTTCCTCCAGCTCGGTGCCTGCCTGGCCCATATCGCGGGTCTATCTCTGCAGCAGCGGGAGCTCAGCTCCTCTGTTTCTATCAGCTGCTTCTTCTAACCCCAGTGACCCAGATAAGCGCGGCGGCCTCCCCCCACACTCCCGCCCGCAATCGCGCCGGGGGCCCCGGTCCGGNGCTCTTTTCCCCCTGGGCTGGGGCGCTGCCCCCCGGTGCCTCTCTCGGACGGCTTGGAGTTATTGTTTGCCAGCACTGCGCCAGCCCGCCGTCAAAATAATAATTAAAAGCAAAACAAACACCCCGATCCGGTCTTTCCTGGACACGCGGGTGGGAGCCACCGCAGCCCAAGTGTTGTTATTCCCGGGCTGGAAATAGCCCTGGCTCCGCCTTGGACAATCGCCTGTCAGAGGCCTCTTCTCTCCCCTCCCTGGAGGCCTTTCCCTGCCCTGCTTTATTTACTTTTGAAGTGTCTGGATTGATGGAGAACTGCGGACAGCACTTTCTTCCTCCTGCACCAGGGCTCCGCCGGAGCCTCTTACCGCACCCGGCGCTCCGCGCCAGCATGACCCAAGATAACCCAGCCCCGGGGAGGCCGGGGAGAGCGGGGGAGGGCGCTTAACCGAACCAAACAGATCGATCCCTTCCCGTCCAGGGCCGCGGAAGCCCGGGGCAGGAGTTGCGGAGGGGGCGGGATATCAGGGCGCACCTCGCAGAGGTGCCCGGACGGGCAGGGGGGAGCCGCCGTCCCGGAGCAGTTTGTCTCCCCAGCACGCCCGACAGGGAAGGGGGCGGGGGGGAGGGCGGAGGGGAGATCGCGGCAGGGCCCGTAACGACACAAGGGATAAACACCAAAGTTATCACCAGCCGTGACCAAAATAAATGCCTGTGATAAAAAAGCACTGACAGGATGATCCATTACGCGGGTGTCACTGCCTACAACGAGGTTCAATCAGATACGCCGGTTGCCGTGGACAACGGGGGAAGCGGCGGTACCGGGCTGACGACTTTTCTGGGGAGGCGGGTGGTGGTTGCCATCAGGGAGGTGACACAGCGCGATCAGTATGAGGGTGGCCCGGTATCGCGGCAAGGGACAGACCGCGTCTCCCGCGGCCGTCGCTCGCTTCGCAGCCCCTCCGCCTGTCCAGGAGGTGGCCCTGAGTCATCGGCACATCCTTGGGGAGAGGAATGTTCTCCCTACAGGCAGCCCCGGGGACGTGAGCACACCCTGCCGTCTGGGATACCATCGGGTCCCTCCCTGGTTCGTGCCACGGGAGCATGGCACAGCACGGCGGCCTGGGAGCCCCGCGCCCCTGCGCTGCCTGGAGGTAAAAATCAATGAGGGCGTGCGGCGCGACCGTCTTCTGAGCGGTGCCCTGGTATTAGTGGGGAAAGAGGGAGAGAAGGAAAGCTTTGCGGGATCAGTGCCGCACGTCCTCGCCTCCGGCGGAGCTGCTCGCAGGTGCCGGGGCGGGGGCAGCGGGGGCCGGGCTGGCTGTCAGCACCGCCAGGAAGAGCTGTACCCTGGGGCGTCGGGCTAATCGCATGGCAGGCCAGCTCGGCGGTTCGCCGCGGCCTCGGGCGGTGCGATTAATGGAGGCTCAGAGGCAATTGGAATGGGCTGCAGACTGGTCCCACTTATGCCACATTCCTCCGGATCGGACCGGGCCGGGTCTTGTCCCTCCCCTGGAAGGAGGCGGCCAGGACAAGGTCCACCGAGCCCGGGGCGGGCACTCGCCGTTCTCCCCTGGCCCTGAGATGAGCAAGTAGCCTTTAGGAACAGCCGTGCCCGAAGTGGGACACGGTAAGGTATAAGGGAGGTTGCTCCCTCACACCCGCGGGAGGAGCGATGCCAGGGCCGTCCCCGCCGGTGCCATGGTGCGTGACACGCCAACCCCCTGTCTCTTCGGGGTGAGAAACTTCCTGGCTGCTAGCGACGGGTGGCTGCGCCGCCGCAACGCATCCTTCGGTCTCGAGATTTCCTCCCCCCGCCCGGAGCGTAAACGCATTCCCCTCACTACTCCCCCCCCGTCGCCGTCGCCCCCTTCCCGTCACGATTTAATGCTTTTCATGTTCTTCGGCAACTGCGTTTCCGCAGAGAAACCCCGGCGCGCTCCCAGCTCGGCTGCTCAGCTGTATTGTGGCGAGCTCAGGCACAGCCGGAGTGAATCCATTACGCCTCGATCCTACAATACAGGTTTATGCGGATACCCTCTGATTTACATTTAAAACAGTGCACGGGCATTGTCTGCTAGCCTGAAAAGAAAACACAGCCCCGTAACTTCAAATGACCTTCAAAGCAATGCAATTAACTATCGTAATTATCAGTACACGCCTTTTAGAGAAAGACACAGGTGCTCGCCTCGATGCTGTTCCACCTGGTTAAGCAGCCTCGTCCTACCAGGGGATGCCTCCACCCCCACCTTTAGAGTCCCCAAATCTGGGACTCGCTCCCGTTCGTACATGTCGAAACCTCCCTTCACCCTCCCCTTCCCCCGCCCGCCGCCTGGGCTGAGGGACAGCTTGCTCAGCGCGGCGAGGCTTTGTCACACCGCCACACACACACCACCACGTCGCTGGCTGGTGCCGGCAGCGGGCGGCGTGTTCGCCTTCCCGGCTTCCACAAAGCGCTCCCCTCCCGCCAACCCCCGGACCGCAGGCCATGCAGAGCCGAAATTTAGGTTAATAGGATGGGCTTTGATCCGTGGTCCCCTTCGCCCGCCCCTCACCCCGAATGACATCGATCCTCTGCATTTACTCCCGCGCTGATCGGCCCCCGGCGCTCCCGCAGTCACGCTCTGCGCGACCAGAGAGAATAAATAAATACCCCCGAAACACCCAGCCGGTGGCGGTCACCGGCCCTGCCTGCCCCGGCCCCGCGCACGAGTGGCCGGTCCCCGGCGGCTGAATGTGCAGTGTCATGATGGCTCCCACGGCCCGCGGGCAGCACCGGGGGCGATACCGGGAGCGGCGGGGACGCGGTCAGCTCCGGAGGGGGCTGCCGGTCCCGCAGGAACCGCTACCCCTCCTCCCCTTCGCCCCTCTTTTGCACACACGCACACACAAAATAAATAAATAACGAGGCGGCTGGAGCCATCTGGGGTTCGATGGCTTCTCATCTCATTACAGAGCATTAGGAGAAACAGGCAAATATACAGCTATTAAAATTAATCGCCTCGCGCTGTCAGCTGAACATAATGGAAATTATTTATAGGCTGCCTACGATGCCTTTCTCGTCACGGAGGCTTGGTGCGGAGAGGCGCACTCGCGGCTCCCAGCACAGAGAGGCGTACGGGGCCAAGCGGGGGTCGCCGGGCTCTGCTCCGGCCCCTACCAGGGAAGTTTGGGAGGTCAGGGCGGCAAGGCAGAGGGAAAGGAAAAGGAGGCGGCAGAGGAGCCGCTTTGAGCGAGTTAGGGTAACTTGTTTTCAGGTGACTGCAGGGGAAGCGGCAGAGACGCAAATAGGGCAAACCGCGGTACTGGGGGCCTCCCCGAGCTGCTCTGGTGGAGCGTCCCCGGGGCAGTGCGAGACAGGGTCGGGAGCAGCGGGCGGGCTCTTCCAGAAAGAAATCTCTGCGAACGGCGCTGAGTGCTTAGCAGGCACCGTGCAATGCGGAGAGGGCACGCCGCGGGAGGGGGCGATGCGCTTCCCGAGCGATCTGCCTGCAGATCTCTACTACCAGAGGAAATGTTAATTGTCAGCCCTTCCGCTTCTGGCTCTGGAGCGGGTTCTCGGTGCTGTTTGCTTATGCTCCTGGGGAGACGGGGGTCTCTTCCGCTGGGGGAACAAAATCCTGAACGCAATCGACTATGCCAAGGAGCCCTGGCCTGTTTTTCCGACTGAGAAAGAGAATGCGTTTGGGAAGAGAGGGGAAACGCTGCCTATTTCCCTGCTTCGTCCTGGGCTGTTTTGGGCAAAACAGCCATCTCCGGCTCGGCCGGGGCGAGCCGCCTCCCTGCCCCGCAGCTGTGGGGCTCACCGCTGGCGTGAGGATTGACAGGAGCCGGAGGAGGCAAAGTACGGCTGCTACGGGCAGCGGAGGCCGCCGGGGCAGCCCGGGTGGCACCTGCTGGGACGGAGGGAAGGTGCGAGAAAGCCCGAGCCAGAGGCTGGTAGCGCAGCTTCGCCAGGCTCGAAAGGTTAATAAATACACCGATCCCCTCTCCCCAGCCCGCCTGAGGCTAAGACTCGCAGCTCAGCGGGTAATTGACAGTCTCAATCCAAAATTGAAACATGTGTTAACAACAACGCCACGCATCCTAAGAGCTACCCGGGAGACTGCCACCTCACGGTCTTTATATATTATTTGAATCCACTGGAGGAAAGTGTCACGAGGTTTTCAGAGCACGTTTCACCCCTACCTGTAAATCAGCTCTTATCACTGCTGGTTGCTCAGACAGAGCCAGACTCTGCTCTATAGCGCAGGAGGAAGAGAGCCATTGCTCCCTCATAGTGCTGTTTCTGTGCCGCCTCCATGCGAAGCCCTCCAGGCACCCCCTGCCCCTCCAGGGGTGAGTCCAGCAGCGGGACAGCGCCCGCTCGCCCGTATCCGGAAGTGGGCGAGGACAGGCGGATCCAAGAATCGGACACCAGCGGGGTTGAGCGGCTCCTCGTCGCCTCAACTTCCTCCCCTGCCAGAGCAAGCAGGACCGGTGTCCATGTCCCACCCACCCCACCACCCCCTTCAGGCGAGACTCACACAGCTCAAGTGGGAATAGGCGAAGAGGTGGGACATCTTTCCCATGCAGTCGCTCCTGTTTCTGGAGTCCAGGGTAGCAGGAACAGATTCCCGTGCCAAACTGAAGGCCTTGCTCCTGGCAGTGCTTCAACAGCCACAGTAGGGTCGCCTACTCCTTCGCCTTATTGTGCTGTAAGCTGGGGATTCCCTCCCTGTGAACCCCCTTTAAGGGCCTGTGGTGTCTCTGGCATGAGGGATAAGGGCCGGGGCAGGGAAAGCGCAAACTTGTGCCGAAGTGGTTGGACGTGCAGAGGCAGGATAAGACTGGCAGGTTTCCCCGGGAGGGCAAGTCTCCAGGGCCTATCACTGCCAGCTCCATCGCTTTCCCCCGCCGTTGCCATAGTCCTGTTTTCACACCTGGACCCTATGTGTGAAGATCAGCGTCCTCCACCGGGGAGGCGGCAGCAGTTCCCTCTGCCCCTGCAGTCCGACCCCGCTCACGAGGGCCGGTGCCTGCGAGCTCTGCTTGGAGGTCATGAGCAGCGGAGCAGGCAGATGGAAAATCCCAGTTCCTGCCTCACATAAACAAGGTGGGGACGGGCAGAGCGGCCCTCGGCGCTGCGCGGGAGGGGAAGGGAGCTCTATGGCCCGCTGCCCGCCCAGCTACGGCTCTTGCCCCGGGAGTTCTCTTTTCCGGCGGGCGCCAGCCGCGCTGCGCTGCGGCGGATGGGCTCGCGGGCTCCGTCCGGCGAAGGGATGCGACAGCCGGCGGGAAGCAGCCTCCG
>WEIV01008716.1:0-25523 GCA_013390005.1 Calyptomena viridis | reverse complement strand
CAAGTCAGGTAACCTGCCTCTCTCGTATAAAGCGGGGGCGGGAGGGGAAGGAGGAGGAGGAGGGGGTTTGGAGTAAAACTGTGGCCACGCCTTTGACATCTTCTCACCAAAGCAAAGAGCTCCTCCTATTGGAGAAATGATTTCCTGTCGGATGGGAAATCCTCACAGCACGAGAGCGATTTATTATTTTATTTTGTCTTACGTGGCTTGATGTTATAGTATGCTATTTTATTTTATTTTATTTTATTTTATTTTATTTTATTTTATTTTATTTTATTTTATTTTATTTTATTTTATTTTTACTATATCTGTCTTTGCACCAACAAGCAAACTTAGTTCAAATGCTACTCTGTGGTCTGCTTCTCTATCACCATCACGTCTGGCCACTGGTGCAACTGGGAGACCTGGTCTAATACTAACTTCAAAACAGTGGACCCTTCCTGTGCTGTGCCTAACGATCCAGTCCCAGTAACACTGACAAACTATTTGGCACCCTATAAGTAACATTTAGCAGATGTAGGATTTCTTGGCTTGATCCAAAGTCTTCCAGAAATCTGTCCTGGTTGCTTGGAAGATTTACATCGATTCTCAGAGGACATCAGCTCTTACAGGGTAATTTCTAACCCGTGCACAGCTAAGTTCATGTCCGTGATTATGTTGAAGTTTTTTTAAACTTGCGGTTTCTGTTAAATGAGCTTAGTTGAACTGGGGACCCAGGATAATCACAACTGGTATCTTTCGGGGAAACCTTGGCTGGAAAACCCCAAGCATTTGATGAGCAAAGAGATTGTCTCTGGAGCCTTGTGATTTGCTGGGAAGTGCTCCTCTGAACGTGGAGTCTGGCTGGAAGCATCGATCTGGCTGCCAGAGGAGAGCGCCTGGCCAGCCCACCCTGCAAACAGAGGCTTTTGCTCTTTCTGCCCAAACAAACTCTGCTCTTTACCACTCTAATTGCTGCCGAGGATTTAAGACTGTACCCTACTAAGTTCTCCTATAGTAGTGCCAAGAGGGTCCAGATCTCCCCAGTCACAGGATGCTACATTCTAAACCTCTGGTTGTTTAGTTTAAAACAAATTGCAATGCTCATTACAGACACCGACACCAGGAGCAAAAGGGTGCTCTTGCTCCCTCACCATGTTGTAAGTACTTCAAAGACAGAGTCCAGTGCACAGGATAGGTATCTCATGGGAGACACTTTTAGAAATAGCCACTGATTACAAAAGTCTTAATTTCTGGACACTCAGCTACAGCCTGTATGCAAAAGTGGGTGCACTTGTAATCAGCAGCTATTTAGAAAAATTTTATCTTAATTCTGGTTGGCCAAAAATGGATTAAAATGCTAAAACATGCAGGTGCAGTAATGTTGGAGGATGGTGAAAACTGTGAGCAGAGGGTGCCCTTTAAGATATTTTCTACTGCTTCTGCACCATGAGATTACCCATTTTAGAATAATTCACTTTACTACCTTTGGTAAGTACATTTGATTTCTGTTTTTTATCAAATGACTGCACTCTCTCAAGCCATCTGCTCCTCCTACACAATCCTGCAGCAGCCCAGAGCTTTGTGAGGTGCTAGGGCCATGTCCTAGCCAGCACAGAAAAACACCAACATGTATTCACACCAACACGGGGAGAAAAGTGGGAGACTGAAGCCCATGGTTGTAACCTTAATGTGTTGACAAAACTACAATTTTGAAAGAATGACAACTTATTATTTTGTTATTTTTCAGTGGTTGCTCCTTACTACCACCATCATCCTCTCTCAAAATTTGTTGAAAAGAGAGAAAAAAAGAGCATCTTACTTATACCAGAGCCATATACTTCCAGAGCCATAGAAATAACCAAGTTGCCAGTGCAGCCTTCAGCCAGCCCTCACAATCTGCGAGTACAATTTCACCTTCTCCACGTTACATCAGCCACATTCACCACCCACAACCCACACACCTCCTCCCTCTGTCTCCACACAAGCTGTGTAACCATGAGCTCAAACTGCACAGTGTGGTTTGCAAGAGGAGCAATTATGTAGATTGATGGTGCCCTAGGAAGCAGTGGGAGTTCAGGGTATATGGTCTCAGCAGCTGGAGGAAGGGAGCTACGTAAGATGATGCAAATGTTTTGTTGGCCTGTAAGTGGGAATCTGTCATAGGAGAGTTCAGGGTTTTAAGAAGTTCTCACCTACTCCCTGTGCCAGTGTGTCACTTCGGCAGTGCACTGAGGAAGTACGATGTTGCATTTTGTATTCTCTGCAGGAGAGGTTTGCGTGCAGGGTTCATGTTGAAGGTGTTGAGTGGGGAGGGAGGAAGCCTGTGGGTTCTAGAAGTTGGTGGGGTGATGTGCCAGAGGCGAAACTGTGGCTAAGGGCTTCGAAACCCAAATGAAGCCTTGGCTAGGGACTTCATGGCTTTCTAATGTTTTTGTTGGTGGGATGTGCCATGAGCAACTTTAACGGATTTTAAACAATATTTTTGATTTGGTGGGATTTCTATGCAAACATTGACAGATGGCATGGGTAGCTCGTGTATTTTCATCTCTGTTCCTCCCATAGTGTCTTGCAAAGTCCTAAATCTTCACATATCACCTCACTTTCTGTATGACCTCTTTACTTGACTCCCCTTCTCCATTTCTCTTTCTGGACCGTGTCCTGGACTAATTCTATACTCCTTAGAGCCCACACTAACCCTTTTCTCCTGTTTTCTGACTCCTTGGTCAGCTCTTTCACCACTCATTTATACAGAATTAGTGGAGATAGACATATGAGTTGATATATTACAGGCACAGAGAGAAAAAATAAAGTGGCAAGGGAGCAGGGAAGGAGAAAGGGGATATGTGTGGGACAATAAGGAGGGCAGCATGACAAGAGGTGGTAAAGATATTGAAGTGTAGGTGGGGAATTGTCTGTAATGAGCTCTGTGGGTTTGCAGGACTGACAAGCTTCAAGAGGGAGGGAGATGTGAGAAAACTACTCTGTAGCCAATCTGGACCCGACCAGAGAGAAATAGAGGAACTGTGAGCTGACAAAGCCTGGGCAGCCCTTCTACCCTGAACATCTCTTATATAAGTTCTCCCTCCCCTTCCATGCTACCTGACACAATCCTGCTGCTGCAGCTGCCTGCATCCCCTCTGCCCCTGGAAGATGAGTTGCCTGTGGTGCAGATAAAAAGTATGCCGGGAGGAGAGACTGAGGGAGAAGAAGTAGGGCTCAATTCCCAGAAGGGCGAAAGCCCAGCAGCCTGTATCCCTGTGGGATCATTCCTCAGAGGGAGCTCCTTGCTCTTCCCTTGGCTTTGTGGTGCAGTCAGGGCTGGCACGCCCCAGCACAGAGGCACAGCTCCCTTGGCACAAGCTGGGCACAGAAGAGTAGAAGGTGACATGGGTGAGATTTCTGCAAGGAGAGCTGCCCAAGCACTGCTGATCTGGTGCAGTACCTCAGGGCATGGAGCTTAGTCCTTTCCTCCTCTACTGCAGAGACACTGGAGCACTTGGGGCTTTGTGGGGCTTAACCACTTACATCCAGTGCTGTCACTGGCTCATCACGTCATGTGCACACACACATCTCCCACACATCTCACTCTCCTGTTACCTTGAAAATCCACCTCCGTAATTTCTATTATCAAGTGAGCAATGCAAGAGGTGGAAGGCTTTTAAATTCACATTGCTGGCAAACCCAATCTGTCCCATTGGCTAAACTCAGAATAATTCGTATCTGCCACCTGGAGCAGGAGGAATGATTTGTGGTGCCTGAAATTCCCAAGGTACAAAGCAACAGAAACCTTAATGTGCCACCAGATATTCCATCTGTAAAGTCTGGTATTTACAATTATTTAGGAAAAAAAATGGAAAAGAAAATGAACATAATTTAAAAATTAGTAGATATGCCAGAAAACAATGTTAACCCCTCCCTGCCTTATATAAGAACTAGTCTCTAAAATCCGGAGATTAAACTCAGTCAGGAAAGTTTGATACAGAGGGATTTGATTCCTCTTTTGACTGTAAATTCAAGACTAGCTTTAACAGTGACCCTAGCACTGACATCCTCCCTTTTATTTGATTAAGCACAGTTTATTTTAGCAGTATGCACACCAGCTTCCCCTAATACGAATCCCTGCCATAAGAAATCACGAGCCTCCCTCCAAAATGCCATGGAGAGCTTTTGGTCACTGGTTGAGAGTGGAGAAAGTATTTGAAATGGAGAACATGTCTGAAAATGGGGCATGGAAAAGGAAGGATTTAATATTTAGATGAGGCTCTGAATTCCTCCCATTTCAGACACATCAGGAGCAAGATTCAGCCCTTGCTTTGCACTGTCATACACACTCTGTGATTGTAACTGTGCTTTTTTTGTGGTGCAAGAGGAACTGATCCAAGCTTTTGAGCAACAGGCTGTATGTTATCAGCATCACAGGGTGGCTGGTTTGTTTATACAGCTCCTAATGGAGGTAATGCATTGGCCACTCTTTTAGCACCCTACTGATGCTGAAAATGTTTATGACCTCACCTTAAAAGAAGAAACTGTGCATTTGCCCCCATTTTCAGTGTTTTGAACCACATGGTCAGAGCCAGACAAAACACAGGTGTAAGCCTATTTATAAAAATGTAAACATTTATGACAAATCACTCCAGTAACCATTTTTCCTCTCTCTACAGCTTAATGTTGCTAGGTAAGGCAGGTAAGGCAGCTGGTAGGGATTAGTTAAGCACCATTTTAAATGCCAAATTAAAAAATAAAAGTGAAATTTCACCAGGTTGTGGAAGATTTGGCTCTCCTTTGTCAGTGATTCTTCCTGAAGACAAACTTTAATGTCTAAAAATATTTTAAAACCTGCTTCCTGGGGAAGAATACAGACTCCAGGTGCCTGACCACAATGGTAAATTGCTGTCAGTGACACAGACGATGCATATTTAGGGGACCCAGCTCTGCTCTCTCCTTGACAGGATAGTGGGTTGCCTTGGGGTTCATCTGCTCATATCACTGTCATCTGTCATGACATATTCATATGGGACCCAGCTGCTGAAGCTTACACTAAGAAAGAAAAAATGTAAAAATAATTGGTTGATGTTTATGTTGTTCCTTAGGCTACACCTACACAGCCCTTTCCAGGGCTCACTATTTGAAGAGTCATTAACCTTACATATACATATATTGTCCTATATCTTAAGTATTATATGCTTCTACTTTCAACCTTTAAATAATGCAAGCATGGGAAAAGCCTTGCCACTACTGAGCACCTCTCAGTAAAATTTGGCTGCAGTTTAATGTTAATAAAAGCAGCATAACATTTTGGTAAACTTGTTTCTGGGGTGGGATTGATTTTCCTCGATTTGCTGGGAGATTAGACATCTTTTCAACTTGAGAGTTTTCAAAACACTCATTGTTGGAGCCAGCAGTCTGAAGATGATAAGCTTGTTCTGGGCCTACTGCAAACTATTCAAGACAAAATTGTGTCCCACCACAGGCATCTCCCTGCAACAGAGGCACTTGGGATCTCCTGATAATGCAGCACTTGTCATTGTGGGCACTGGGGAGGGAGATGACATCCTGGTCCTGCCCTAGCTCCCCGTGGAGTGGCAGTCTAAGGGCTCAGACCCCAGCAAGGGGCAGGATGTTGGTACTGTACTGTGTGTAGGAGTCATCCTGGAGAAGAGTGGGGAGCACAGACTGGGTAAAGCATATGTCAGTGGCTGCTTCCCTCTGAAACAGTGTCCCAAAAGGATCTGGGCTGAATGATTTGAGTGCATTAGGAAGAGCATTGCCAGCAGGTCAAGGAAGGGGATCCTGCCCCTCTACTCAACCCTTGTGAGGATCACCTGGAGTGCTGTGTCCAGTTTTGGGCTTCTCACATGGAGCTCCTAGAGCAGGTCCAGTGGAGG
The DNA here is from genome assembly GCA_013390005.1 of Calyptomena viridis. NCBI lineage: Eukaryota > Metazoa > Chordata > Aves > Passeriformes > Eurylaimidae > Calyptomena > Calyptomena viridis. The sequence continues at coordinate 19,656 of WEIV01008716.1, read as the reverse complement.
GTGACAAAGACAATCAAGGACTGGAGCATCTCTCTTACAAGGAAAGGCTGAGGGAGCCTGTTAAGCCTTGAGATGACTGAGAGGGGACCTCATCAATGTCTGTCAGTATCTGCAGGGAGGTGTCACAGGATGGACCAGGCTCTGCTCAGGGGTGCCAAACTGATGCACAGGAAGTTCCACCTGAACACAAGGAAGAACTTCTTTACTGTGCAGTGACCAAGCACTGGAACAGGTTGTTCAGAGAGGCTGGGGATTCTTTCTCATTGGAGATATTCAAGAACCATCTGGATGCAACTCTGTGCCATGTGCTCTGGGATGACCCTGCTTGAGCAGGGAGGTTGGACCAGATGACCCACTATGGTCCCTTCCAACATGACCCATTACGTGATTTTGTGATTCTGTGAGTCTGGATCATTGCAGTAACAGCAATAACAAAGCAATGATCATTGGTTTGAATATCTCAAACAATGTGCTGGGTCTTAATTATTATAATTAGCCTGGCTGATACAGTTATATGGAAAATGAAGTCTATAACCACCATCTTTCATTTAAGAGACTGATTAAACTGAAATGGGTAGCTGTGGAAATAGGTAGAAGAGGATGCTTGTATGTATGATAAGTAAGAGAAACCACATGGACAGATTCAGGAAAGTCAGCAAGCAAGCAGTAAGCATAGCATCACTTGTAGCAATACTGAGAAAAATGCTTAGAGTAAGTGCCCTGGGGTTAAAGTGCTCCCAGAAAAAAAAGTTGAAGCTGGAGTAAAAGGAATTGTTTCCTTCTGCGTTCTAGGTATCATTCATTTGTAAATAAACAAGGCTGCACCAAAGAAATATTTCACTATTTCCAAATTCCAATAGACATGAAAGCTACATTTTAGCCATGCTGCCCCCCAAAAGGACACCCGTGCATTGAAGATGACATAAAAAACATAAACACATTTTCAAGGAAAGAAAACTGTCCATGTTCCTTTTTGATAACTCCTGAACTGTGTTTTCTGTGACAGCTCACCTCTGGTTCCACCAGGGAAGAGCAGTAGAAGAATCTTGCAGATCGCAATATAGCAAAATGCCCTTATTTATGGTCTTTGAGGCTTGGCAGTGTTTAGCCCCTGTCTCTTGTAGGAGAAGTGGCCTCAGAGCACTGCAGCCACCGGGTCGGTCTGAGGCAGCACAAGCTCCTGTGCCCAGGGCCCTGCTGGCCGTGCTCAGCGCTGCCTCGGCTCCTCTTTTCCCAGCGGAGTTCGCACCGTCAGCAGCGTTGGCAGAGCCTCAGCTTGGGTTCTGTGCTTAGACGACACGTTCTGCATACAGCAATATGCTGTGTGTGTGTGGTATTTGCTCAGGCAGTATGTTACTAGCACTGGGGAAGGTTTGAAGGGGGAGGGGGAGAAAGCACGGCCACAACATAGAGAATCACACAGCAAAGGCTCGGTGAAGGAAAGCCCTGTGTCCGCACAACACAATTTGAAATGTATTGTTAGAGCCTGAGGAAGGCAGTAATTACAACTGGAGACCAATTGCGCTCTATTGCCAGGGAAGATAATTCTCACCTCAGATACACGGCTCTATTTTTGTTCTATCATTTCTTTTTTCAGCATGCTGGAAAACTGAGAGAAGAACAAGTGACAAACAGAATTCAGAGATGTCCAAGTAGAGTTACTTTGGAGCGAAATATAATCCATCAGGATACCATTTGCTGTGCCTATTTTAGTAAAAGTCCCCAAACTATGGTTCTTTGGAATTAAAATAAATATTGATATAATGCATAATATAGGCAGCTGGTTTCTGGATTGTACTGTGCCATCATCTATCACCATAAGTAGTTTTTAATGTAAAAATGAAATATGTATTCTGCCGCAGCTACTTCTGTTTTATACTGAGTTGGTTGGTTGTTTTTAACCATATTGTGTTAGATGGGGAACATGAATTGACTGTCAAAGGACCAAGTAGAAAATAAGTCTTTACAGCTGCTATTCTGAATGACTCCTTCTGTGAAGTGGCATTAGATCAGACCATATTGTGCTTGGTGCGTGTCATCAGCACCCACAAAACCAGGGCAGGCCATGGCTGGGCTCTGGGACTTGCTGAAATGTGGTGCCAGAGCCTGCAGGGGTGACATGGCCATTGGGAATCCTGATCCATTTGTTGCTGCACATGGAGCAGGAAGCTCCAGTCCACACCTGCCTGCTGCCACATGAGTGCAGTGACATGCTCATTACCACAGCTCATGCATTAGTAGGCTCTTTGGTCTTGCCTTGGCACATGTAGATGTTCTCTCCTTGAAACAAAATGCAGAACAGGGTTATCCTAAACACATCCAAACATTATTTTTGGCTTAAATGAAAATGTTCTTTGTACCAAAAAAAGAGAAACACCACAATTCAGAAATGCTGAGGGAAAGAGATGAACTAAAATTATACTTGTTAGGTGAGCTGAAATACGTGTTTATGTCATCTGAATTATTGTTTGTTTTAGAATACAAGAATATGTGATCCCAGATCAGAAACAAAGAATATCAAAGTTTGTGTGCTCCACAGGTATATTTCTGTATATCCCAACTCCTACCTGAGGCTTCTTATTGTGGAGCAGAGAAGACAAAAGATCTGTTTAGAGGGAGCCTTGGTTTCCTCCAGTGTCAGTGTCTGGAGGGTACAGTAAGAGCAAACCACACCAGGACCAGCATTGGTGAGGCTTAATGACATTTTCAGAGACAGGGGAGCAGCTTCAGAGACATGCACAATTAGCAGGACACCTTCTGAAAACTTTGCAAAACTGCAGGTGAGAGACACTGGAAGCAGGTTTGGGTAGCTGGGGGTACCCAAGAACTGACAAGCATCTTTCTGGAGTCATCTGTACCACCCTACACATTTGGGACACAAGCTTTCTTCAGTGTTTAACACAAGAACTGCAAGGGCACCTTCACAGAACTTCACAGACCTCTCAAGACTGCTTTGCTTCTCTGAGTTAGAGAAATAGTATCACTCTTATTTCACGGAATTTTTTTTTTTCAGAGAAGTAGAACATGTTTCTTCCTTTCCTGACTGGTACAGAAAGAACATTTTCTCTTCTAATCACCATTTGACAGAAAAATGGAAGAGCAAACGACCTACGTTTTGCTATTGTGAATGTTCTTTTCTTCCTTTTATACCTTTCTCTCTGAAAAGTGTCCATATTCTCCTGCCCCCTATTTCCCAAGGTTTTTCTGGTGATCGTGTGTTATTGTGGGGATTAATGCAGAGGAAACCTGAAAGCAGCAAAAGAAGCCTGCAGGCTCTGTCGGGTTTGAGGGATGGGCTGTTATCCCTCACACCTCCTTGTTGCAAATCCCATTTAGTGGTGTGATGCTAGTGAAAAGAAAACCTGTCTTTTGCAAGTGTTTGGATCAGTCAGGGGAGAAAAGAGCCTGTGTCAGGGCTGGTTTTAGCAATAGAAGGGAGTGACTTTGCTCCCACACTGCACAGTCCCCTCCTCCAGCTGGTGAGAGCCTTTCTGAGAGACCTTGCTGCTGCTCTGTCCCTCTCTGGGGTTGGATTTCCTATCCACAGCATCTTCTGTGCCAGGGACAAGGCCTGAACTGGGCATCCTGCTCCCATCCCTCGGTCCTGCTTCCTGTTGAGGTGGGAGCTGTGGGAGCATAAAGTCTTGGCAGAGGCAGCTGGACCTGGGCTGAAAATGCTGTGGAGCAGGAAAGAGGCAGGTGTCCCCCTGCTGTCAAAAAGCTGACCATTGGGTCCCATGTTGCATGTGCCAACATCAGCAGAAGCCCAGTCTTTGATTTGGACCTAGTATTTTCAGAACTCTTTCTGTTAAGTTTATATTCGTTAGGAATAGTGGAATTCATCATAACAGTCTGTGTCTGCTCACACACTACGAAGGAACAGGTTTCCTTTTGTACAGGCTTGTGATTTGCAACTCTTCAAGGCGACTTAGTACTGATGCTTTTTAGGAAATTAATTTTTTTCCACAAGCCAGTTGCTATGGACATTTACTACTTGCTGGTCTCCCTGCATATTTGGGCGTCGTATTCCAAGGAATTGTCTCTGTTCCAGGACTGGCCCCACCTCAGATCTGTAAACCAGAACCCCCTTTCTGCTCACAGATTGTCCACAAACATATTGATTTGTTCCTTGGATCCATTTCACCCACCAGGAAGAGAAAAAAACAAATTAAAATGGAGTCTTACATTCTATGCAGAGCTGCTTTTGATGCAAAGACTCTCATGGGCACAGGGTCATGCCAGCACAATTCATTTTCTATAAGCACTCTGGGGGATAAAAAACTGATGTACCTGGGTACTGATGAATAATTTATATAAATCACTAACAAATATAATAACAATAATAACATAAAACAAATAAATATAAAATAAAAGAGCTGGCAAATAGCAGCAAAATTAATGAGGAGATTGATTCCTGGGACTGAAGCGAAAGCCCTTCTGCAGCATTCACCTTGCTCACTTAGCAAGGACTGGAGGGTAACACTAGAAACCAAACCTCCTTCCCAGCCAGCACAAATGGTTTAATAGTATGTTACGTAGACTTCCTGAAATAGCTGCCCCCTGTTTCCTCAGCCGTGTTCGAGGAGGAGGTGGGAGGGAGTATATAGGGATGGTAAATGCCACTGCAGGCTCCCCTACGCAGGCACCCCCATCGATGCCAATTTTTGATCCAGCAGCACAGGGCAGATTAGCAGCGGAAGATTAATTCCTTCCTGTCATCTCCCCAGGGAGGTTAAATGATCTCAGGAGCAATTTCTCTTGCTAGGAACACTGTAATCCCGAAGCAGACTGCTAACTGCTACAGTTTATGTGGGGCTCTAATGACTGCAAGGAGGTTCCAAGTTTGGAGAAGGGTCATCGTTCAAAGAGATGTTTATTTAATTAAATGGTAATTTCTTGCAACCCTTCTCTCGTGTGAAATCTGCAGCTTGAAGGAACTGTTTGAGTAATTTCTAAAATGTCTGGAGAAGAAAAATATTAATTGAAAGGGGAGTTCTAGTGAGTATGAGCAGTTGAACATGGTCCATGGACTTGGCCCTAGCCATGCACCCATCTATGTCCTTGCCCCATTTACTCAGTATAGTGACTGGAAAATGAAACCCTGGTTTAAACCTTTTTACTCTGTGCAGGTACTCTGCACCCACAGCTTCCCATCAATATGCTCCTCTGTAGCCTGACACACCAAACTGCTCCGAGCCTGGAATCCAACCCGTGCCCAGAGGTGGGCGGATCAGCTGAGGCTCGTGGGCAGCTGTGTGACATCTCTGCTCCTCTTCTCCCTTACTCTTGATGCAGAAGGCTGCCTCATCAGCGGGAAGAACACACAGGAGCATTACTGACCACGGAATCAGGGAAAATAGTTCAAAATTCACCATGAGACTATCCTTTCTGCCTTCAGATGAGGAGGTGCCTTTTTCTCCAGGCCGCTTCTGCACAGCGAGGAGCACACTGTCACATCATTGCTGCAGCACAGTGAGTACATGTGGGGCTTCCCTGCCCCACTCACAGACCAAAATACCATACAGATCAAGAACTGAATAGTAAGGAAGAGCTGAAGAGAGATGAGATGAGATGAGAGGAAGGCTTCTGGTAATCATGGGTTTGAAAGGGAGTCTCAAATAGAGACGGTTCTTGGCAGCAGGAAACAGAAGACAGCTCTAAGTGGGGAGAGACGCGTGAGTGACATACAAATGGGAGCGTGGGAGCAGCCAGCCCCTGCGGCTGGAGCAGCAGCAGGAAGGGGAGGGGGACCACAGGAAGGGCAAACAGAGCCATCAGTGGACTTGGGATATGCCTGGTGCTGGAGGAAAGAAAGAAGAAGATGAACTGGGGTCTGTGGGCACTTTTATTCTGAGATGCATCAGCACGTGGATCTACAGCACATCAAGCAGTCTAATACAATGCTCGTGTGCCTGCTCTCAGTCTGGAGGTGTGTGAAGCAGGACTGGAACAGACATTTGATGCATCACATTCACTGCAGGTACCACTGGCTTAGGGCATTTGCAACCAGCCAGTTGCCCCAGTGTAGCTGATGCACAGTAGCTCATTGCCCCCAGCAAACTGTTCCTCTCTTGGATTTCTTATTTGAGGGCCCAGTTTCAATTTACACCTGGTTTGCAGGAGTTTAATGGGCACCTGAAAATTACTGACTAGGTAAGACTTGTCCCTGCACATAATTTTTCAACTTTAGTTTAAATCAGATAAGAAAACAACGGAGGTCTCTCTGTAGGTACAGTGTTCGAGTAGATCCTAGAGACTTATTTTGCCCTGTATGTTTTCAGGTGGAGAATAAACTCATATACATATTTCCACGTGTATGTGCCTGTTTGTGAAAATGGATTGTTCTGGCTGAACCACATCACCATCCTTTCTTTGGTCAAATCGCAGCAGGGAACATCAGGACAATAAGAATGGTGGAGGAGGAGGCAGGCAAAGATATTTTGAAGTGAAAAGCAGAATGAGAGATGGAGTGGGGATTATAGAGATGAAGAGCAGACCATTAAATCCAGGAGTCTGATCCTCTCCTCTTCTAGGTATTAATAGCAGTTGTTATATGCATCTTATGTGAGAATATGGAATTGTGTCTGCATTGCAAAGGATGAATTTGGGGAGGATAACCAGCAGCAAAAAAAATAGCTTCTTTGCTGACCATGCCTTTGGATCCAGTCACTTTATGCACTAATCTGGTCAAATATGTGCCTGTCTGTAAGCATGTGAGCAGTTTCACTGGTTGCAAAGGCACTACTCAGTTGTCATAAACATAAGCATAAGCTTGAGTGCTTTGCTTGCTTCATCAGGCTTTCCAAGAGCTGGTTATGCAGCCTCTAAACCAGCACCTTAAACAACAGATCAGCACTGAAATACAGCCACTGAGAAGAGAGAGAAACCAGAGACACGCAGAATGGATGCTTTTAAAGCAGATCCGTTGAAAGTGAACTTTCTATGTATTAACAATGTATTGAGAGGTTTTACTTGTGAGTTGTTCCCCTAAAGTTCCAGGATAGCTGCTATTCCCTCAACCCAAAGTCACTAGTGGCACCCAGTGGCTAGAAGGGTTAGTCAAAAATGTACCTTTCTCCCTTGTGATTTCCCTCGCACTGAAGTTAGAGTCTAAATGCAAATACCACAGCCTTGGTATTACATGTATTAAATCCAGACACAGCTATTTTTGAGTGAGGTTTCATCTGGAAGGTATCTCCTGAGTAATGATCGCAATTTCTGTTCACAGAGGCATTTAGTCTGCTAGGTAAAATGCTTAGGCTTCCAGTGCAGCACACGGCAGGCTACAAACTGACTGCATTTTGGCACAGTTGTGGGATAGTTAATGCTTATTTATTCTGCGAGAGCACTAAACCTGCACAAATGAAAATTATGCCTGTTGTAAGAGTTCCAGGACTTTCCTCCAGAGAACACTTTCCAAAATTTGCTGACTTTCAGTACTTATGGAATTTCGAGAGTCAAGTGATCCGTAGGAAAGTTAAAACCTAGCTAGTAAATGAAACGAGCAATTAACCAAACTGATGAGAGGGAACGCCAAAACTCCATAGCTATAGTTTCTGGATCTTTAGCCTCTACTTGGAGCATATATAATGAAAAAATGTGTCTTCTAAGAGACAAGTAAAAATTACCTGAATTCAGGTTTATTCCTGAATGATACATTAAAAAGGGCTTAAACTATGTGCCTGATCCTGAGGGCTGTGGCAGTGATTTCAGTAGGATGAATCGTGTGACGTGAGTCTGGAGGGTTTTATGCATTACCTGGTTATGGTGCTGGCAGAGGCAGAGGTTTGTTATCCCCATTCACTCCACAGTCTGTGCCAAGGTAAAGTCCCTTCACATCGTGCTCCTCTGCTGTCCTTTCCTCAGGCCAGTGGCTTGCAGTAGGTCAAAGCCACCTTGTCCCCACATGACCTTCCTGCTGACAGGGTGATGACAATTTCTATCAAAACTCACAGCTCTATCTTTACACCGTTTCTACTCCCCCACCTCCCTGTCTGTCAAAAGCTGGCATAGCAAGAGAGGGAGAAGATGCTGATCTTATCCCTGCTCTGTTTTAGAGACAGGAATCCTGTGTGTGGTAGGAGGATAATGCCAGGAGCCTCGGTTATTGGGGTTGCTGTACCTCTGTGCAGTGGTGCAGGAACAGAGAAGGGGCAGCAAAGCTATTTCACCAGGGTCTGGAGGAATGGAGCAGCTGAGCAGGAATCACATCTGCCAAACTCCCCCATAGCATCTGAACAAGGGCCATGGCAGGGACTAGTGGGCCACAGTCAGAACATTGCTGAAGTCTTGTTATTCCTGGCATCCAGAGCAGACTTTCAGGGCCAAGGGACAGTCACACCCAAGCCCAAGCAGTCCTGCAGCAGCCACTATCAAACATGAGGTGGGGAGCAAAGCTTCCTTTCCCCTGACACTAGACAGCTGGCTTCTGTTAGGGTCTCCTGAGCCAGTAACAGCTGTTTTTTCCCGTGGTGTGTGATGTTTTGTGGACTGCTATGGCTTCAGGGAAGCACAGATTTAATTTCCCATGCTCTCCATGCAGGACACCTCTGAGAAGATTTACTTGCTACACTCAGACCTCACTGGACTGGGAGAATAGGTAGTCTTCATTTCTGTTTCAGTTATTTTGTACATGCCCTGCCATCACAAGGATCCAGACCACCAGTCACGCTCTTTCCAGCTGCTTTCTATGAAATATAACATTTATGGCTGCAGGTAATTAACTACAGTTTGTGATGGGTTGCAGGGAAGTTTGGTGACCCTGGTGTTTTGGGTGGATGTTTTGCAGATCCTTTTTATGTCTCTCTTCATGGCTTTTCCAACACTGCAATAATAAGTAGAAATGTAAGTCTTTGGGCAAGAACCTCTTGATTGCCATGGTTAGATCTCTGCAATTACAGGTGTTATCTCTCTTTCCCTAATGTAAAGTGATTTCTCCTTGCAGAAATCAGATAACCTATCTGTGCCTCAGTGTTCCTGCCTGTAAAATGTGTATGTCATCAGACAGGAGTTTGGTAACAAGAGGGCAGTGCTGTTGCTTGCCAAACACTTCACAATCCAGCAGGATGTACCAGGAAAGTACATGTTAGCTTTAAAACTTACATACCCTTCCAAATGGTCTCCCTGAAAAGTTTTTGCATCACTCTCACCTTTCAGCACATTCCTTAACTGAACTGTGTGGCACTGCCTTCATTCATCCCCTTGTCCTCCCAACCTTCCCAGCCTTCTCCTGGGACAGGCGTGAAGTGTGTGTGCAGTCCAGTGTTCTGCCATGGTTCATTGATTTCTCTTATTTGTTGCTTTCATTTCTTTGGTTGCTTTCTTTTCTTTCTCCCCAAAGAAAGAAGTGAGTGGAAATGCAATAGGTGATGTAAAATTTGCAAGCCGAATATATCACACATTCATTCCTATGTGTGCTGCTTAACAGGAGGCTGAAAACTGTTCCCTGTTCTTCTTGTCTGCATAAGAAGAGGTCCCTTGCCTAGCTGGTGAGTATGGAGTTTAACCCATGTGGGCATACTGGTATAACAGGGTTCAATTGTCCTTTCTGACATGTCAGCACATCCTACTTCAACCTCAATTATACACTTTACAGCTTTTCATTAAGAAGTCACAGTTCTGTGTGATGTCTCGTGTTTGGAGGTGGCTACAAAAACCTGTGGGGCTCTGGCTGCTTTCTTAATACAGTAATCAGATGCAGAAGTGCAAACCATTAATTCTAGAGAATATTTTCTTTTTTAAGCCCCAAGAGTATAAAATCTAAAGAAGACTTAATACAGTTATTCCTAGGGGATGGCGTTCATAAGTGTTATGACCATCTGGGCATACAGCTGGCTAAACATGGCCTCTACTCCATCTCCTCCAGGAGGAATCCTTAAAAGGGGCAGAAAAGGGCTAAAACATTACAAAAGCCGACCTCTTTTCAGTAAGAGCATCCTCCCTGTTTTGGAATTGTTGATTCTTTGGCCTCCCTCAGCCACTGAGGCTGCTTTATTGTGTATTTATTACTCAGATGAAGGCTGGAGCCAGAGTTCTTTGGCCCATTTATAAAGCAATTTAAATGAGACGGCTGCTCTGGGCGGCAGTGCTGGGGACCAGGCTGAGCCGCCACAGCAGGAGTGCCAGCAGGGACTGCCCTCGGCTTTAGGAGCAGGGATTTACGGTTCACATGCAGTTCAAGCACAGCTCCTGCCCTGGGATTATGTACGTGGCCAGCACCAGGGCATGCAAGACAAGCTGCTGGGCAGTCCCAAATCCCACAGCCAGGGAGGAGGGCTGCTAGCTTACCCAGGGATCTTGCTGCTCACGCAGCTGAGAATCCCGAGACTTGGGAGATGCTGTTTTGCCTCTTCAGCCCTCGGCTCTCCCCGCTCCATCCCCCGTGGCTGTTGGCCCTCAGGAGCTGCCAGTGTGTGCTGCCCGGGCTGGCAGGGCTAATCGACCACCCACAGCCCGGGTAGGAGGGAGCAGTGTTTCAGAAGAGGGACACAGTTTAATAGCCAAGTGGAATGAATGGACTTGCATCCTCCTTCATGATGCTACTCATGCCTGAGACAACCAGGCAATGCCATCTTTTTGGGGCAGACACTTCTAACCCCAGGGTTTCACTGCTGCAGCATGAAATGTCATAGCTGGGGTAGAAGCCCTGATGGGACCGGTGCTGGCCCTCCTCCCTGCTGTTCCAGCCCATCCCAGCCCCCGGACCAGGCAGCCATTCCATCTCATCCACCCATGCCAAGCTGTACGATCACTACACCTTGGCTGCACTGTTTTGGCACAGAGCCTTTGGTGGGTCTGAATCACCAGCTAAGACTAATTTACACCACAGAAAGACTGACATATATGTTCAAGCCAGGGAAGCCCAATTATTAAAAAAAAAAAATCCAATCTGTTCCTGCTTACAGAAACACCTTTCTTATCAGGGCAATCCTTCAACATCTTGCAATCACCAGCAAAGCCCAAATTCACTATTGATCCACCCTCAGCTCTCGCATACCTTCTACACTGATATCATGCTGCCTTCAAAGCCCCCACAACTCCTCTACCCCAGCCTTGTTTCCAGCATCTGCAGCCTGGTTTGAAGACTGATCTCATGATCCCAACCACTGGCACAGCCATGCTGACAGCCTCCTGGCACATGGGGCAGCAGCAGTACCATTGCTTTGTTTTTCCCAAATAGGAGTTTAGGAAATTTCACAGCCTCCCAATGCATTTAAAAAACGCCGTGCAGGCACCTTTTAAACTATAATATGCCTAAACAGCAAGGGATGAGGTTTGACAGATAATATATCAGAAAGTAAGACCCATCCATGTCAGGTCATATCAGAATCCATCTGAATTGGCCAGTTGGACTAGATGACCACTGCAGGTCCCTTCCAACTGAAATGCACTATTCTGTTCTCTTCTATTCTAACCCATTGTTTTATGCCCATCAGCAGCTGGCCACAGCTGCACAGGGAAGATTACAAGCGCAGTGATCCCACCCTTAGAAATATTTGTTCACCCTCAGCAAACTGGCTCAACATTTCCTGCCTTATAGGTATTGTCCTGGCATATTTGGCTTTTGGTTTTAGAGAGGGGTGTTGTGGCAAATGGAGGATAAGGGTCAGGGACTCTTACAGGACACAAAGTTCAGATTTGTCTTAAACAAGAGAATCCAGTGGTAGCCAACCTCATCTCTGCTGCAGAGGTCACTGCTAAGGACACCAGAGCATAGTGGGCCACGGTTACCCATCAGAGGAGTCCTGCTTTCCAGGTGGACTGCCACACTCCTGGGGTTTTGGGACATTTAGGCCAAGACTAGTTTCAGATGCACTCTGTTCCTTGGCTCCAGATGCAGAAGGTGGCTTTCACATCCTTTTATAATAAAGTCTGGTTATTCTCACAGTTCACCAGAGCCTGTTTTCCTCCTTCGTCTTCTTCTTCCTTTTCAATTCCTTTCCCTTCCCTGCCTTGCCCTGCCCTGCCAAATACCATGTCCATGGAGTCCTTAGGCTCACACTATTAACTTGAAAATTTTAAGACAGGAGATGCAAGAGTTAAGGCTCCTCCAGACCAGGCAGACTGGCTGAGCATCCCTCTGAGTTCCTGCACAAGGCAGGACAGAGAGCAACACCCCACAGCTGCTCTTTGCATCCCTACTTCCACACATTCCTCTTGATATTGGTAACAGAAAGGAAATACATCACCCAAATCAATGTTTCTTTCCTGTTATATACAGTTGAACTTTTAAAACTGTACCCTCTCAAAAATTCAGTTTAGGGTCTTTATTTTGTCACTTGGTTTTTTGGGCCAGAAAGTCAGAAGGGGGAAAAATATCCTCTTTATTTCTTGAGGTGAGTTACTTGGATAGCAGCTGAATGATGCCCCGGGGGTCTTACCTGGCAGGCAGTGTCTGGGGAAGTGTCACCCTCCTCTCACATCCCTCACAGCTTTCCTTTTGTCTGGCAACACTGCTGCAGCAGTGGGTTAGTAGGGCAATGGCACCCCCGTCTGCAGTGAAGCAGCTCAATTCTTCTCATGGAACAAGACAAAATCCCTCCTCACATTTTTTCTTATTGAAAAGGAGGAAGGAAAAAGCTTCAAGCTTGGAGAATATTTACAAATGGTGCTGACAGACCCACACATAAAGGTTTTTTTTTTCTTTTTCCATACAATTTTTTTCCTTCCCCTGGAAGGAAATAGTCTTATTTGGTTTTGTTTTTTCTTTTCCTTTCCTTTCCCCTGAGGCAGCAAGGACCAGGGAGATTCACAGAAGTTTCTTGCTTTGTTTTGCTGAGAGAATTGCAATGCCTCCCAGGTAAATTGTCTCATCATCAGTCAGGCTGAGCAGAGGAGTTTGTTATTAACACAAAAACATTGGAAAAGTAATATTTCATTTTTACTGAATGTAGAAGTGGTCAAATGAGGTCTCTTCCTATTTTTCCTTTCAAACTCTGCTGAAACACAACGTTTAAATGCCAGCATAAAAGTGCCACACTGAAAAAAGTTAGCATGCTGGAAAAGAATAGCTATAATAGAAATGGCAGCCTAAGTAGTTGTGACAAGTAGGATAAATCTTCCAGTCCGTGGATGATTTGTTAAGCATTTTGCAAATATATATACATACTGCAGATATATGTGTAGTGTGTGTATAATCAATAAAGTGTGTGTACAACAGATGGATGGATTAGACAGATAATTATATGATTGTGGCTCTCCCATTATATTTATGGTCACCCATTAAAGCCACTCATGAGTTATGCCTCCTCTCCTTGCTCCTGGAGATAAAGGTCATTAAAGTCATCAGCCACCAGGTATGCCTCACACCCAGCACAGCCACAGCAGCAGCAAGTCAGAGATCCTGACACTGATCCACAGTCTGGGACAGTCCAGTCTCCTTCAGTTTTGAGGAAATGTGAGCTGGAAGGCTCAATTTTTTTGCTGCTCACTGCAGTGGGCTGAGCGGGAGGGTTGTTAGTTGTGCTGTTTGAGGCAGTGGAAAGATGTCAGCATCAAGCAGAGGGTGACCTTGTGAAGAGGGGCAGGATGGATGCCTGCTCTGGGCTGTCTGAAGGTACAGCTGGGCTATGCTGGTGGGTCCATTCGTCTGGACCTCAGGGCTGTGCCACCTGTGAGTCCACAGTCCAGGGCAAAGCCAGGAGCCACTCTGCCTCTGCTGGTGGCCTCAGCCCAGCAGATGTCCGGGGGTCCTTGCTGGATTTGGCCAGAAAGCCTGACCTCAACATGCTGTGTGGTGACAGGAGGAAAGCCAGGATGTAACAGGCTGTGTCACACCCTGTGACATGTCAGTTGGCTGTCTGACACCTGGCAGGGAACCGTCTGCTTTGCCCCATCCCAGCCTTGCTCCAGCCCTCTTGGAGCCCCGCCAATTCATCAGGAAGAGAATTTCAGTCCACACCCATTTAGTCACAAGCGTCTGACTTGGAAGTATCTGACTGTAATTAGGGGTTGCATGCACTGTAGCCTAGACGGGTTGCATTCCTGCCATCCCAGTCTTCCCCGCACAAATATCTCCAGTCCACACAGTGGCTGAAGATCCAGCAGCAATGGGGATGATCCACTGCTGGGTCTAGGCCAGGACTGCAAACAATATCCTGGCAACTACCTACGCCATCCAGACATGTGACTCTGGCTGACTTCCCCTACATGGCTCACCTGGAACAGAGAGGATGGAGAGCAAGCCCTCCCTGTACCCAGTGTCAGTGTCACAGGCTCCCTGCCACCACTGATGTCTGCATGTTAGGCTACCTGCACTTTAGGCATCACCAGCCCTGTGCCTCTGTGCAGGCACAAGGCACTAAGAAAGAGTGGAGAGGGACCAGCAAGCCTCAGTGGTGTGCTGGTCCCTTGGGGTCACTCTAAACCACCCCATCTAACATTTCGACGCTTTAAAGACATTTCTGAATGTGGCTCAGCCCCCCCGACTTCAGATTAAGGGAATCAGAATTGGGCACAGAGCAATGTTTTCCATATTCTAGAAAGGACTTTCTGAAAAAAAAACATATCATGGACCAACATGTTTCCTATTTTGCCAACAGAGGGAGAGAGGAAAATCACTGGTGCACTCAGGACAGTGGTAAATAAACTGGTGAGATGGGTCCTGGCCTCTTCTCCAACCCAAAGCCTCCAGCCTTGCTGGACTGGAATTCTGCATTTTAGATGTAGACAAGACTTTAGATTTCTAATTAATGAGTTTTGAGTTCAAAGACTGAAAACAAAATACGTGACCTCGGGCTTATATCCTGCTACACCACCAGCAGGAAGAGATGGATCTAGGAACTAGCAGTTGTTTTGCTGGCTGTGGTCTTGTGAATCCATGTGTAACAGATGAAACAACATTAGACGAAGTCGTTTTCCTCCTTGTCTCTCTGCAAGCTGCAGCTCCACTGGGCCCATGGGTATATCCCCCTGCATCCTGACTCCCAAGGAAAATACAAAGATTGGTGATCTCTCTGCCCCTGATCTATTGATGGACACAAATGACCAGTTTAGCACTTTCATTTCCACACTGGGAATAGGGGGATTAAAACGCCACTATCTCCTGATTGTAATGCTTTTTATGTGGGCCCTAGGTAAACACAGCACTAGTCAACAAACCACTGTTAATAAAAATTGCTAATTAAATGAGGACCAGTGGCTTGCTTTATTGACATAAGTATTTATGGGCTTTTTCTGCTTTCTTGTACTTTCCAAGGCTCTGTATGTTTTGCATTTGCTTTTGCTTTCTGCTCCCATTTGTCCCTCTAATTATCGCTTTATACGGGTGGTGTTGTTGTTTTAACCACCCTGATCTGCCTTATATCAAGCCCATTCTTTTCTTGGAAGGAGTTCTCCAACAAACACAATAGAGCACAATTTTTTTTGAGTTTGTAAAGAATAAAATATATTTCTTAAATCCATCTTTTGCAGTGCGTTACTAGCTAAGAAAGCTTATGATTTTGGATAAGACTTGTCTTTTTAGTACACATTTGTCTAGCTCCTCAAGAAATGTGGCCTTAAACCCTGAGTTAAAGGAATTTTTGTTCAGCTGAGCTTATCTGTGTTAATTCATGATATGCGGTTGACTGCCAGGTAAATTCAGGCACCAAAACTGCAGTTCAGCAAGGGTATTCAGTCATCCTTCTGCAGAATATATAGATCATCATCCTTTAACTCTTGGCATGTACAATTATTTCTGTGGAAACCCACACTGGACACAGCACAAGGGACTGAAATGGCACAAAAAAGCAGAAGGGTGATGACATCAACTGAAGTGCCACAGTGCCTTATCCCTGGGAAGGCTCCTGTGTGATAGTGAGATCTGAAAACCATATCAGCAGAAGAAGGTTCCTTGGCAGAATGTGCCCCAAGGAGTCGACACTGCTGCTGGTTGCCGTGGAAGCTAAACTTGTGCTAAATCCACTTCTCCAGGTCTCCCATATGCTGTGTGCTATCCAGTCTGCCTTTCTGCTCGGATACACTGACACATCCCGTGGCTTCTGCCTGTGCAAGGTTTTATTCTAGAAGGCACCGAATCTTCTTAACACCTTGGCACCATGGTCCTTTGTGGACTACAAATGGGAAACCCCAAGTTGTGCTTTGCAGACTGATCTTCAGTAAGCACTGGACGGGAATACCAGGATTTTATTGAGCCAACACTGTTGAGGAAGTAAATAAAATTGAATGGAAGTGAATATGATGTAGAATTTGTGTCCTTGAAAGCTAATTTAAGCTCTCTTGGTTCTGGTGGGATGAGGGAGACAAGCAGCTGCAACACACAAGATAAGTGCTGGAGCCTGATTAATATTGGTGTTTTGAAGGACCAGTTTTCACAGCCCATCTGGAAATGATTTATCTCCTCTCAGATATACTGCCAAACACAGCCATTCCAGAAACAACCAGCCCCCCAAAAGATAGTCCTCAAACTGCAGTGAGGAGAGGGGCAAGCACTGAGGGTATTCTGAAATAATCATTCCACTCAGCAGGTGAATAACAAGAAACTCCAGTTAATAAAAAAAATCACAGGAACTGCAATTCTGAGCATATTCTTCGAAATCAACAACAATAAAGAGATATCAAAGAGAGATAAATAGTATTTGAGTGCTAGACAGAAAGCCTGGCACACTTCAAAACACTGCAGAGCACCTTTCAGTCCCAAGGGAGACTATGAGTTTGAACAGATGAAGAACTTGCTGCTGGGTAACAAGTTATGAGGTCCATGGCAATTGTCCCTGATGATTTGCATGGTGATGTGGGGACAATTTGAGACCTCTGCATCCTCCCTGGAAGATAGGAGAGGTCTGTGCTAGTATGCATGACCTCACATTTTTGTAGCCTAAGAGTAGTCATGTAGACAGTTGTCTGGTGACACCTGGTTCTCCAGCCTGGATGAGTGTGTTGTTACCTATATTTTGACCACATAGACTTTTCTTACTTCCAGGTAATTCTTTTCTCCCTGCTCAGGTAACCAAGTCAGTGAGCTCTCTGTTGCTCCCAGATAACAGGACAGAGAGTAAAGGGATAAGCAGACTGTCCTGTGGTGTCCTGTCCTGTGGTGAAAAGTGGTTTGGGGACCTTCTGATAAATAACCACCATGTTTTTGACATTACTATGGCATCCTTCTACAATGTAGGTCCCATGTGGCCACTGATTTACCTAAGGCTCTACTTGGTCTGTAGGGCCTGGGAATATCTCTCTGTTGGAAACAAGGCAGTGAAGAAAATTTGTTATAAAGATGGGAACTACATAAAACTAACATGAATTTAGATTTCATTACAAACATGGAACCTGGCAAAGGTTAATTGACACATTTGCCAAGGGCTGATCTAAAGTTTGATGGAATCAATGGGGGGCTTTAAACTGACTTTAATGGTCTTGGGGTCAGGTTGTAAGACAAATTTGACAAGTTTCAAGGTCCCTAGGTCAATGGATTTTTTTTTTTTAAATCAAAACCATGCCACAATAATAGTTCAGAAGACATTTCAGCCATCAGCTATAGAAATCACTTGATACCAGTTCAACAGGAACCAGATCAGCTCCTGCAGACTGTGGAATGCGGTCTGTAATGCCTGGCTTCTTGGGAGTTATATTGCTCTGCTGGAAAATACCTGTCTGTCTGGCAAGATATCACATACTGCTGGGTTTGAAGTCCTGGACCTCACCTGGGATGACTCATGGCAGCACTCTCAAGAGATGGCCCTCACTGATGGAGCTCTCCACTGCAGAATGAGGCAGCCTGAAACCTACAGGGCACAATGCAAAGCTGGTCATCTCTTCCCCTGTGTATTTGCTTGAGGGGATGGGTGGGTGGGTTGTTTATTTTGTCAGGAGGAGGCTTTTCCTTTTGACTCTTGGGAAAAAAGGAACTGCACTGTGTATGTTTACTGAAAGTCCGTTGTGTTCCCTGAGACACGAAGACAGGACACATCCTTATAAATCAGGGTGGAGAAAAAGTGAAAACAGAGGGAAATGGCCTGGGATTGCTGCAGAGGCAGTGTGTGTGTGTGTGTGTGTGTGCTCAGCCAGCAAGGAGAATGACACTGACACAGTTTCAAGGGAAGGTCATCGTGTAGACCATAAATCTCAAACACTTAGCATTTGCTCCATTCGTCTTTGTTAACTCTTTTTTACAAGAAAGTCAGTAACTATCTGAAAATTCCGAAATTTCCATTTATTTAGGTGGCCTTGCAGCTGCTCATGGCTAGTGATTCCAATTATGGTGCAGCCAAACACAACATGACTCACCTGAGCCTCAGCAGAGTTTCCAGCGCCTGTGGCAGCTGTGCGAGTAAAGGCTGGGGTGTCCAGGAGAACGGTGTGGACACAGGCAGTATGAATGCCCAGGTCTGAATATTGCCTTTGCCCAGGCACAGCCAGGCACCAGTGGCAGGCAGAGCAGGAAGGAGCAGACCTTTGCCGTGGGCTTATACCCACCTCCAGTCTCCACTTTTAGGTGCCCTCAGGGAAACAGACTTTTGCTTTGTGGTGGTGCAGCCATTCCTATGTCTGCTGCTGGTCCAGTTTTGCTGCTTTGACTCTTCCAGTTACCTTTGGGCACACAAGGTTTTGCTGAGCACCAGACATGGTTCATGAGACAAGTTCTCCAAAACTCCTCTGCTCAGAGGAGAGAGTTTTCTGTAATTGATCACAATTAATGTAATCAGTGCTTTACAGTTTCTGCTATTCGTGTCTCTACCTTTGAGATCTTAATTCATCTTAACACCTATTGCCATTCTTAATGACTTTCAGTGAGCCCATGGCAAAGAATAGGCATGTCATTCTCTTCTCTTATCAGCTGCATGAAGATATTAGGAAGAGACACCCTGATCAGACCGAGCATTTAGTCAAATTTCAACTTTGCCATTAACCTGCACAGTGACCACGTCAAGTCATTTCACTTTGCTTTGGGCTGTTTTATTCATATAGAAAAAGGAAATAGCAAACTGATCCATATTGAAGTTCTATTCTAGACCAAACTAAGATAAAGCTTGGCTTTGCTTGGCTTGGTAAGTACTTTTGGAAGTGTAAGCTTTATTGTTTTGAAAAATCACTGTTAATCACACTGGGAAATTCTATTGTGTTGTTTAAATAAGCAAACTAAACAGAGGAAAATAACTGCAGCCTTCTCAAAAACTGAGAAGCAAATTCTGCATTGAGAGGCCCCTGTTTACAAGTTGCAGAACATCCTGATCTCAGCATGCATTCCACCACTGCCCATGTTTCCACTGGAGCACTAGACTGCTTCCTGCAGAAAGTCCAGGTCCACCAGAGGTCAGAGAGGACCTTGATTTAGAAGCTTAGTCTACAGTCCAAGAGCTCCTTCCCAAGCAAGTGGACACTTTATGAGCCCTTGTTTGCTAACTAGGAGGATGAATAACCACTTTCCAATTCCATCTTGTGCTATCAACCACTGGCTGTCATGCCTAACTCCATTCGTTTCCAACACCAAGGGGCTGGAGACATCTAATGGCAACTGTCTGCATAGCAGATAGTTTTCTCCCACAGCAGCAGGCTGTCCTGCAATTTACCAATTCCAGTATTTAACTCTTACAGTACCTCAGAAATGTATGTGCCTCGGACCAGTGAAATGACAATGACCATGTGGGTGTATGACAAAATGGCATCCTACTAGAAGGAAAAATGGATGCAGAGCAGTCAGTCTCACCTCTGTGTCCA
>WEIV01008715.1:26422-99966 GCA_013390005.1 Calyptomena viridis | reverse complement strand
GAAGGGAAGGGAAGGGAAAAGAGTCTGTTCCTGAAGACTGGGTGTTCCCACACATTTTGTGCTTCCCTGACTGTATCTTGCGCTTTCCTGCTCCTGCCCCTCCCATCTTCCCTGCTGCACAGTAGCAAGCTGGGTAAATATTAACCACGATAAGAAATGATTAATGAATTATCAATTTACAATCAAATTGCATAATACAAACAGCTGGACAGTAAGGAAAAATACTGGCTGCTGTGTCTTTATTATTAGATTTGAGAGAAGGTGGAGGTAGAGAGTAAGTTAAAAGGCAGCTATGTCTACTGTAGATCCTGAAATATACCCTATACCCTGGCTATGGTAAGTTGAGCTTAGATACTCATGCAAAATTCTGTGTTTGATTTGCATGTAACAGTTATTAAGTGCATTAAAGAAAACAGCTTTGCCTATGCAAATGTAAGGGCAGAAGCACTGCCAGCAACAGCTCATGCACAGCTGAGCTGTAATGGCACGTGCCTGGAGAAGAGCAAAGCTTCTCAGGCAGGAGGCTCATGCTTGATCTACCTTCAGCAGCAGTATTTCTACCTAGTTAATGAACAAATAAACACTTTGAAAGCTTCTCATGAGGTAGTCAAGATATCTTTCATGAGAAAAGTCAAGCCTCATGATATCAAGAGCTGCCCTAACAAGCTCCTCCAAGGGTAAACCGAAACAAAGTGGTGACAAGGTCAATATTTTCCACTGGTGTTGCTTAAAATATCCAGCAAAGTCAATAATAATCGAGACAAATGCTAATTTGGATTACTGCATTGGGGTGTAACTACATGAGATGAAACTTCAATGTTTGAAAACATTAAACTATTTGCTTGTGGTTAAAGCATAGGTAAGCAGCAAATCTGTGCTTTTTTTCGGACCTGACTACTAAAAACAAGGTACAGAAAAGGCTGAAAAAGCAGCATGTACACAACAACTTGCCCATCTATCTCTCTTAACAAGGGCTGCTCCCTAGGAAAGGGCTGGGATCAATGCTAAAGTTAATCAGAGGAGCACGAAAACTCGTCTGTGGTCAAGGTGTTCCCAGCTGGTTCTGGAAAACAGTGCTACTTGTCTCTTCTCACTCCCTCTGGAAACACAAGCATCAGCAGCTCAGCCAGTGACTTCTTTTACATTCGGACATGGATGACATTGAGTGGCGTATCTTTAACAGCTCTTGGTTTTCTAGTTAAGCATTAATGTTTAACGAGATCAGCCTGCAGTTGCTCGTTAGTGTGCAGTGCTCCAGCTAATTAATACATCACCAGGAAAGCCAGTCTGGGAAAGGAGAGTGAGCAAGTGCATTCCTGAGGCATTTCTCAGCCTTTAGAAAAGAAAAAAAAAAAAGGAAATATAGGCAAAGGGTTCTTTAGAGATGAGGAATAAAAGGAATTGAGCCTTCCAAATGGTTGTGCAGCAATGCTGAGATGACTTTCTGTGATGAGGATGTCTCTCACCACAGCACCATCCTCCTGATAAAAGATGAGTATGTAGCCCACAAGGAGCAGTACCACAGAGGCGGCTCAAGTGTCACAAAAACACGTCAGCCCTGACAGCCACACACATTTTCCAAGCAAGAAGAAACAAATAAAACCATCTTTTCTCGCCCTGGTCCCGGCTAATTCCTCTTACCAGCTCACCTCCTGCTATGGGGGTCATAGGGAGATCAGGAAAGTCCTGTCAGCACTTGGCTTGAGGCTGCTCCATCGTGCTTGGTAAGGCTGGTGCCTGCTCAGCAGGCTGGTTTTTTTTTTTTAGTAATCATATGTATTGCTGCTAATTCTCACAAATGCAATGGAATTCCCACAAATTTTCAATTTATTGCACCTACAATCTTATTGCCTGCATCAAGCAATGATTTGTCAGCCTTGCTGCTGAAAATAACATCTTTGAAATGCAACTCCAGTATTTTCTAGTATTTCAGAATCCTGCAGGAAAATTGAAAGACCCTTTTGTGCTTACCTCAGTTAAAATGTCAGCCCAAGTTTCAAACAAGGGAAATACATTTGGAGCTACTGGATGAAAAAAAAAAAAAAATTTGAAGATGCTCTTATTTCAAATTGTGTCTTACAGCCTGGCGTTCATTTTTTATAGCTAGTTTAGAATGTAAAAATGGAAAATATAATTGTCTCTTTTTATAGGAAAAATACAGCCACATGGTGCAAAACCCCTATCTGTATGTAATGTGAAAGATCAAGCAGGGTCATCAGAACCACTATGCATAAAGTTTAGTTTTTAGACATTTAGTCTTGGGAGTGTTGGAGGGAAGCACAGAAAAGGGGCCAATATGTGTATCCCAGATCCAGAAAGAGGATTCAGCCTTTAAAAGGGGTGTGTCTTTTAGCTGCCAACATGGAACAGAGAGTTATGTGGTGGTGAATCGTACCTGGTTTAGGATTAAAAATCATACCTATATGTGAGGAACTAGCAACAGCTAATGGAGTTGCTAATACTGCTGAAGTCAAAATGTTTGAAGATTGTGGGTAAGGCTCCTTAAAACACTGAATAAAATCATAAAAATGAGATTTTATTTGCCTCCTGAGTTTCTTAGCCTCATCATTCACTGACACTGATGCAGATGTTTAAAAGGAAAAATAAAAAAAAAAAAGCAAATGGGAAAATATAAACCAGTGCACACCTCACATCATGACACTTTTAAAAATCACAGCAGTGGGCTATGCAGGTTTCAGTCAAAATCCTGCAAACCAACCATTTGCGTTGTCCATGCAAACCAACCATTCTTCCACCCCTGGATCCAGCTGAGTGCTAAGGGAATGGTATATGCAGTAGGTAAATAATCAGATGTTGATGGTCTGGGACACTGAAATGAATTGGGAAAATCAGGAACTTTCGCAGGGCAAGAACGGAAAATTTTCATTGCTGCATACTGAGTCTGGGGAAACTAAATGGAAACTGTTCTCCATCACCTTTTTCATTACTGGCTAAATGCCAGCTGATACAGAAGTAGAATTTTGTACTGTTGCTGGAGATGGAGAGAAGGAGGGAAGTCACAGAGGAAGAGAAGTGCATGGTAAACCAGGGAACAGCTGGGAATGATGTTTTAGTGGTAAATGGATTCTTCAGTACAAAATACAATCTTTACTTGAACTGTTCTCTGAGCATCCTTTCTGTAGCAGTAAATAAAATGTTGGGGGAGGAAAATTCTAGCATTCATTAGACAATGACATTATTTAAGAGAAAAATCTAAATTCATTTACTTTTAATCTTAAATCTCATAGAGAAAATCACATATGCACATAAATATGTCCATGCATAGATGTAAACTTCATTTTCAATAGCTATAAGGCCTGAAGTATTGGAATAACTGGAATCTGTTATCATGCTTGCTAATGGATTTCTCCTGGCACCAGTCTCTGAGATTAGGAAGTTCCTCTATGCCTCTTATCAGATGAGAGAATTCAGAGCCAAGCTTCAGGGTGACTCATCAAGGCTGAAGAGAAATAAAGTTCAACATGATTTTCAATGGGCCATTAAAGACAAGATTTAAGCAGGGAACAATTTGGCTCATAATCTTGGGTAGATAAGGAAGATTGAAAATGAGTATGAAATAAATAACCTCATTATTTTTACAGAAGAAAAGTAAGGGCCCTTGTTCAACTGAGGTGCCATTGTACAAGGTCTGGAGACCTGTACAGGTCAAGAGACTTGGAAGAACTGAAAAACAGAAATTGCAATTTACTCATAATGCGTAGCCACTAAGTGTAACTTCTTTAACACCCAGATGGTGTGTACATGGGATCAGAATCAGAGACAACACCCCTTCTGCCATCAAAACCTGACTAATGGCCATATTGACACACTGCTGTTCAGACACTGATAATTTCTGGAATTGCTGTCCCGGGGCCAGTGACTTGCTCTTCTGGCAATCAGTGCTTTATGAATCACAGTATAAGGGCTAAACAAAACCCAAGAACTTTCATGTAGTCCTGCTCACATTAAAAACAAACAAACAAGGAAAACAAATGGACAACTTACTCTCACAGAAAATTCATCCACAATGATGCCTCATTGTCACCTGAAATCATTGGAAAATAAGGAAAAACCTAAACACACACCTAGAAGGACATGAACTGGACCTGTGAGTGTGTCTACTAATGATGCAACACACAAAAACAAAGCCTCCAGCTTCTTTGATGTCCTGAAATTGTAACTTTCTTGCTGCCTTCCCTGTTTATTTGTTTTCTTTCCATGATACTGCTGTTGCTGGAATGATCATAGAATGATCAAGGTTGGGCTTTACTTTCAGCTCATGCTGACACAGAGAATTATGCAGAGGCAATCACAGAATCACAGAATCCTTTAGGTTGGAAAAGATCTCTAAGATCATGGAGTCCAACTCTTAATCCAGCACTGCCAAGCCCATGGCTAGCCCATATCCCCAAGTGCCACATCTAGATAGCTTTTAAGACCTTCCAGGGCTGGGGACTCTGCAACTGCCCTGGGCCACTGGTTCCAGGGCTTAACCAACCTTTCAGTGAAGAAAATTTTTCTAATATCCAATCTAAACCTCTCTTGGTGCAACTTCAGGCCGTTTCTTCTTACCTTGTCACTTGTTACCTGGGAGAAGAGTTCAACCCCCACCTGGTACTACCTCCTTGCAGGTAGCTGTAGGGAGCAATAAAGTCTCCCCTAAGCCTCCTTTTCTCCAGGATAAAGGACTGCCACAGCCTCTGAGGGAACTCTCATGCCAAGGAGGAGAAGAGGCAGCACCCTGGGTAGTTCCCAGTATGTGGGGCCACTTCATCTCACAGCTTCCCCTTGCTTTTAAGTGGTGGTGTACAATGGTATACCCGGAATAGCCCGAGTCTTTAAAAGACTGAAAGATGAAAAAGTAGGAATCATCTTCCGAAATGATAAAAGCCAGCATGGTTTTAGCAGTGCACTGAAAATCACCCTCCTCTGAAATGAACTTGGTAGGAGTCTGGCATGCAGGAGGGGAGGTTTCAGTTCAAACACTTCAAGTTGCCACAACCCAAACAACCAAAACAGAGACTTATCATAGGAAGTGACAAGCAACCTCAACTATAAGTGAGG
This sequence comes from Calyptomena viridis, assembly GCA_013390005.1. Lineage (NCBI taxonomy): Eukaryota > Metazoa > Chordata > Aves > Passeriformes > Eurylaimidae > Calyptomena > Calyptomena viridis. The sequence continues at coordinate 94,902 of WEIV01008715.1, read as the reverse complement.
TCATCAGCTCCATCTAAACACTTTCTTTGAAATATATCTGCAGGGGAATAAAAACAGGATGGCAAATGGTTCAAGACTAAATACTCTGACATATCCTGCAATACCCTTTGCACTCTCTTTTTGACTCCAGGAAAAGCCGAGAGGCTGAGTAGCAGCTCCATTTCCGTTCCCTTTTCACCTCCCCTCAAGAAGAGTGACTTTTAACCTTATTATTTATATTACCCTTGCATCTGCAATTAGGCACTTCACAAACACGCGATCTGAGGGAAGTACCTGCCCCAAGGAGCCCACAGATGGGCAGGGGAAGAGGAAGTGTTAGACCAGGAGATAAACTATCTCATTCTATGTCACGAGAGAGTCCAATGTACTGGCCAGACCAGAGCTTGGTGACACTAAACTCCTCCTGCGGTGACACAGGGCAGACACGCACCCATCTCCATTGCCCATCTGCCTTTCCAGGCAAGGGAGGTAAAGCAGGGAGAAGGTGAATGCATCCCCTCACCGTGCCCCTTTCTGCTAGGGTGGATGCAATCAGCTGGAGTCGTCAGAGCTGCTTTCATGGCTCTGTTAGAGCCATTGCTCCTCCCATGAAAGCCCATCCTTATTATGATGGGCTCACTCAACTCCATCAGGGTTTTACCAAGGCCAACTGGATCAATGAAGATTCTGGAAAATGAAGACAAAATACAGTTTGAGTGGTATGATTTTTATTTGTAATTTTTTTGCAATTTTTTATCTCTCCTCCAATTTCTCCTTTTGTTGACATCTATACCGAGCCTGCAGGCTGGTAAACTTTCATCCCTCTCCAGCTATAAAGCACAGAGATTTTTATTTTCTTTCTCTATTCTCAGACTTAATGAAAGTTTTTAAACACAAATGGCTGGAGATTCATACCTCGCTTCCAGATTACATCTGAATTCACTAAAAGCTCTTAGGTTTCCTGTCACTGGGTGAACAAAAACAAAGTCCACAAACAACCACACCTCCCCTTGGAAACTATGAAAAAACCAGAAAGAGCTAAAACCAACATGGAAGACCTTTGACTAACAGATTGAGTAACAAACATACACATATATACACACATACCTCACTACCTTGCTCGCTAGTCAGTCCCTGCACTGAAATGTGTAATACAAGCACAGCAGCTGCCTATACCACTGATCTATGTAAGAGGTCAAGGAAAGATATGTATCCAACATTTGCTTTGAAATGTTCTATAATGAGAACGTGGTGGCTTTCTTCCTTTTCTGATGATTTTCCCATACTTCTCCATGGCCTTTTCATATTTGTGCAACCACGAGAAGAAAGCAGGATTCCCTCTGATATTAAAGATCACATATATAGTCCTTTGAACTGGGCTGGTTTTGAGATTTTTTGAGGAGTCAAGGTGTGACATGCTCAGGACAAGGAGTTGCTTAAATATTAAGCAGTGGAATGTAGTTGCAGTTGCTACTTGGGGAGGATAGTGGTGATTTTGAAAGAGGAGCAGATGAAGTTTTTGGTGTTTTAGTCAAAAACCTAATAATGGAATTGGGTAACGGAAAAAATCAGAAATTTTAAAATTACATTCAAGGAAAAAATCTATATTGGTGCTGTGCATGGGTAATCATCTTTACAGACACTGCCTCACTCTGAGACAGCATTCATCAAAATACAGAAGACTTCTCTAAAGGACAAAACCCTCTAGCAATAATGCTAGAATATGGCTTTTCCCTTCCTTAATTTCTTTAGGAATGTGAATGGAAAAGGGTAATCTTTATAATTCATGTGTTGATAGCAAAATGTTTAACATCTCAACCCTGGGAAGAAAAGAGTAAATTCAGAGGAATTATTCAGTGAATTTGACTCAAAAGGATTCCTTCTCCACCCCTATTATTATTATTTTTTGGTGGTAGATTATTTTTCTAATAGGATTAACATTACCCTCTTGGCTTCTGTGTAAATGAGCGAGTTCACCTTGCCATAAGCTGTTTCAGTGTGAACAGAGAAAAGAGATTTCTCAAAACCTTGAAGTACTTTTTAAGAAAAAGTCTCCTGATGGGTTATTCATCACATAAATAGTATTCATTCATTCATACTGACATATCTCATGATGGAAAGATTCTCAGTGAAGGCTGTCCCACATCCAACCACTGAAGGTTCAAGAAAAAGATCTTGGAAGAACTTCACGGGCTACAAAACTCTTGCCTTGTTATACAAAGAGAAAAGCACACTCAAGGCTCAACACTGCTAAAAACTGCTCAGGTGGGCTAACTAAACATCCCGCACTCTCCCTTCACCTTTTCTGCATGTCAAACCTGTTCCCCTTCTTTTCACTCCTGTACTGTTGTTGGGAGTGATGTCTTTACACAACCCAGCTCTACCAGAAAGAGTCTTCATTTCAGTGCTGAGAGAAATGTAAAGAAATCCTTCAGGATGAAAGCTAAGAAAAACAACTTATTCCATCAAGCTAAAGAGCAGCTCTTCCAGAGCAGGCAGGCCATTTGCATGTCATTTGGATTTGTTGGGAGAGATGCCTCCATTCTTCTCCCATTCCTGCTTCCCAGTCTGTGAGTGAACATGGAGCTGAAGAGAATCTACATTACACTCCAAATGCACTGCACATCCCAGCACATCGCTATAGGCCATCAGAATAAACCTGACAGTGCTTTGAAGTCTGTAAACTGATGCCTAGGTAACTGCTTAGAGTTTCTCCCCTCCCCATGCCCCAAACAGCTTTTCATTTGATGTTCTGGCACAGAGCTAATCTGAGAAAGGATCAGAAACTCGAAGCTATTGACAGTAGTGACAGAAGTGTCTCAGTGTGACAGCTGATTGAGCCCCTCTCGCATTTCACTGACAAACTCAATTGCTCCAGTAAATCGAGTGAAAGTCAATACAAGCAGCTCCTCCTCAAGCTCTGGGTTTGTCCCCCCTCCTCGAGCCCTCCTGGGGGCCCCTTGTAGCTGCCAACATTTGTAGGACCCATCTGAGGGCTCATCCCTGTGTGAAATGGAGACATAGACCTGCAGCTGACATGGGTTTTGAGAGCAGCAATGCAGTTTTCATCCTGCTGGTATCAAGCTGGTTTTGTTTTTGTTTTTCTGATAGAGACATCTCCTGGAAAATCAACTTTCATCCTAAGTCCTCAGCCCAGGCTGACACCGTGACAGCCAGGTTGGAGGTGCAGGGATGCAGTGTCTCCATGTCCAGCCCACTCCAAGCAATGCCTATGTGGCAGTGCACATTGGGGTTAAAAACAGGAAATACGAATCTGTCTCTGCAGGCTTTTTCTGCTGTAAATCTGCAATAAAAGCCAGCTGCAAGGAGTAAAATCTTATAAAGGTAGAGGAGGTGGGAGAAGAGGCTCAAGCCCATTGCAGATGGCAACCTTGTGTTAGCAGTGAGTAACCAGGCAATTAAATCAGTGACTTAACAGGCTTTTTCCACAGTTCAGTTTTGAAGCAGGGGTGTCTGTGGCTCAGAGCAAGCAAATCACAAAGCAGATTAAGTCCCATGCATGGAGAACCTGAATTTGCACAGAATATAGCACGGGGAGATGGGGTACATGGTGGGAACATATGCAGGCTACTGTTTGCAAATGGAAATCAAATAGGTTGACATTACCAATAATGAAGTGTGAGGTTGGCGTGGTTTCTCTCTCAGATTTCAGCATGGTTTATTTTTATAGAGGCAGCTTCCTCGTGCAAAGTGTTGGCAAACAGGCTGCTGGCAAGGAGGTGGAGTGGGGGGAGTAAGATAGTCAAGGCTTCTTGGGAAGGGCATGGGACATTCCTCACCCACTGGGATGAAGCAGCAAGCAACAGAGATGGAGCTCCAGGAGAGGAAAGTGAAATTTCATAGAAACAAATGGCTGAGCTATTAATCTTGTTGGCGAGAGGAGTAAGGGAAGACGGAGGAGCAGAAGGAGGAGAAAGTAAAATGGTGCTGAGCAGGTATCAGGTGTTAAGAGGGCAAGGGTTAAACATGACAAGCTCAAAGACAGAGCTGGGCAAATGAAATAACATCTCCATTGCGTGAAGTCATATGAACTAGTAACTACAGAAACTCCTACCTAAATTCATTCCTCTGTCTCCAGATTATTAGAGCACATCAAGTTTTGCCTCTACTTACAATACCCAGCTGAGGATACAAAAGCTACACTGTCCCGCCTGCCTTAAAAGAAATCAACTTAAACAGTACAACACCTCCATCCCAGCATTATGCTGTGATGCCAGGATCAACACATAGATGGTCTGCACGCCCTGCTCCCACTGCTGCTCCCTGGCAGCTCAACACCTCGGAGCCAGAGCATCCTGCAGGTTTCCCTGCCTCCTGGCTCTGCATGGACACATGTGCACCCAACCAGATGACCTCATCTGGACTGGATTGAGCCTTCCAAGTCAAAATAAATACAGCACAATTGGAACTGGCAGTGATTTTCAAAGGTTTAAGTTGAGTCCCTCTCAATTTTCACTCAGCACTTTATACATTTTGTCTGCTACAAAATGGGAGCATTTTATATTCCATGCTCTGATACATATTTTATAAACCTTCAGAAAAGCTGCCTCTTTTGCAGTTAATATTTTGGTTCCAAAGTTAACTGGTTAAAACACATATTAATAGATTGGGCATGGAAAAAAAAAAAAAAAGAAGATGAAAAAAAGGCAGGTGAGAGAAATGCTGGGGGAAGAAAAATAGCAGAAGTGTTTGGAATGGCTCAGGAGCCAAGACAGCAAACCTGGTCTTTTTAATGGGACCACCCAAGTGAGAAAGACCTTAAGCTCTTACTCACGTGTGTTATGTTCACTGCAGTGTAATTCGAAGTCCAGAAGGGAGTTAGAAAAAGTAATAGTGAGGTTTATTAAGAGCTTAGCAGATGAGAGAAAGTGCTGGGTTCTCACCAAAGGCCATTTCCAAACTTGCCAGCAGAATATCATGTGATCTTAAGTCCAGGAGCAGGGAGACTGTGCTGCTGGAACAACATGTCAGTGCCTGGACTTCCCAGAAGTCAGCTGTTGTTCATCAGCCTCTCCTGAATATATGTTGTGAGATTTTTCCAGAGGTGAGTAACATTGCTTCCTCTAAACATATTTCTGATATCCAAACCATAAAAAACCTCAACAAACCCCAAACCCCCTTCTGACAGCCACTCAACAGAATAGCATTTGAGGTTGTGCTATTTTCTCCAAACAACAGGCTATACAGGAACCCTTCTTTACTTAAAAATAATTACTTAATTTAACACAAAACCTTTATGTGTTATGAATAGTTAGTTGTGTTGGCTGAGTCAGGTCTAAAGTCCATTTCCAGGTCATAATTAAAAATATTACTGATGAGGAAACTCTTTATGATGCTATAAGTGTCAAGACAAACCAAGAAGTAATAAAAGAAAGAGAAGTTTAGAAAGCCATTAAAATAAAAGTGGATGGAGATCCAACAGATCTCCCAGAGGTGGCAAAGCTCGGTTTTTAGATTACTGCCCCTATTGCTTTCTCCAGCCTAGCTGAAACACTCCCATAAGCAAAATCCTGTAATTAGATTTACCAGTGCCATCTCCAAGGACAGAGCAATAGTCATATGCAGTATTGGTTGTATCAGTATCCCTTCTCTCTAGGATTACACTGTTTGTATCCTAGCCTCTAGGAAAGAGGATGATTGATGTATAACAGCAGAGGAAGGAGGAGGGGGACGAAAGGGAGGGGGAGAAGATGGTAAAATCTGGTGCCCAACATGAAACATTTAAGCCCCAAACTTCTGTGGGCATACGATCCCACCCTGCAGCGTTGCTATTTTTTTTCCACAGAATTTAAAAGAAGAATTTTTCCTAGTGTCACTGCAGGCCACAGAGGATAAATCTAAATGACAGGGCTTAAGTTATGAATATGGGGAATTAGAGATGAAAAGTAAAGCAGCTTATAATGACTCTCCCATTTGCTCTTTGGATCGCAAGCTTCAGTATTGATTTTGAAATGCCCTGTCTTCATCCTAACAGCTTCTTGAAAATGAAGCTTGAGAGTTTCTTCACCTTGCAGCCTCTTCAGCATGATTTGATAATGATAAAAAGAGAATATAAAAGCTCTTGCAGGCTGTTATTCATCATGTATTATGATATTCATTCATTCCCTTGTTTTCTAAGTACAACCACTGACCTCCTGGGAGGATGTTGACAGAGATATTTCAATTAACTTTCTTATGAAGGGAGTCAATGTTCAACTCAGGGTCTCCATTCCCAACAGTGTCAGTGCAGGTAGACACGCATGCCTTGACAACACATCAGTCAGTCAGTCATCTAAAGTCGAACCATGCAAAATGACCTTGCAGCACTAGGTAACACAAAGTTCATGGAAAGTGGCTGCCACCTCCTTGTCATGCTGTTCACATAGATATTCAGACAGCCTCAGGATACTTACATGTCTTGGCCCATAACACCTAATGACAACACAAGTATCCCTATCCAAATGGAAACTTTTGTTTTCCCATGCCCAAAACATGGCACAGTAAAAGATCAAGCAGCTCAGGGATTACTGAGAAGCACATGGGGTTGGTAAAGTTAATTTTGTCATCTATTCTCACCCCAGCTTTGAGGTAATTAATCACATTTCCCACTCAGCTGAAAAGCTCTCTTTTTAAAAGGCTTCATATCAATTACCAAAATAGCCACGATGGGCATCTTTGGTGGGATAAAACACAGGGCCACATCCCTCATAGCTTTTTTCTATTTGCTTCCAAGTGTCATGCAGGTAGTCTAACCTGTTCCAGCAACAGAGCGAAATAACTACTCTGTCAAATAACCACGTCCTTGAAGAAATAAGACTGGGAAGGAAACCTAAGGTGAAATAACATGGGTAAGTTTGTAGAGGAGATGAGTGCTGAAGAATGAGAGCAAATTTCCTGGCTGCTTACACCCATATTTGGCTGCCAGACTGATCCTGCTGCCCTCCAAAAATGATCTTCACTACCTGAGGACAGACAGTGAGGTTTCCTGTGGCTCTTTACTTTCCTCTCTGTGTTTTCTCTCAACAAAAGAAAAGCCATTAGTGTTCTATCATTCCTGCATGTAAGATGCAGTTGCTAAAATGGTTTTGCACTTTAGAGACTCCAGTTGTAGACTAAATTGATGACACCTAAAACATGCCCATTGCAGAATTATGTTATTACAGCAGTGCCTATTAGTAATGTTGTGTTAGTTAAGGTTATGTTGGCTGGTTTTGAGGGTTTATAACCCACCTGTGAATATAGTCTCCTGGCTGGAACTAGTTACCAAGGGGATTTAGTCCTGCAGTGGATCATATGGCTTTTTGTTTGGTGGGGTTTTTTTCCCCCAGATTTCTGTCTGTTTCTTTTCAAGATACAACATAAAAAGAAAAAGAATAAAACATCTCACTCATGTGATGCTAGTAGGAGCCACACTGTATTTCAAGCTAGTGTTAACCTACCTGAGGCAAGCCCTACACCACACTAATATCCAAGTATTCCCCAGTCTTTAACATGAAGGATATCTGTGCAGCTTTTACTGCTTTATAAGAGAGCTAAGGTCTTGCAGGAATTAAATCACACGACTAGTTATGTAGGAAACCTATGGCAGACTGAAATTCTGAACCAGCATCTCTGAAGGGTAAGTTGACTCCATAGGCACTGAACCCCTTCTTCTTCCTAAAGACTTTCAAACTGCAGCTTCAATGATTTCTCCTCTGTACAGGGGATTTTTTTCCTTCTACAAAGACCACTTTAGTTACTGTTTTATTTGACAGAGCTTTCTGACTGGTTTTCAGGAGGTAGTGTTTTAAAACTGATTTTGACCTATTTTAACCTTTGATTTTTTCCTATGTAAGGAAACAAACCCATGTGCAGTACATGTATGTACTGTCTCTTACCAAATCAAACTCATATGCAAGAAGTAGAAACTCACAAAGTGGGATATAGTAAGGAGTAAAAGGAATATAAAGAACAGAGGATTATTTAGATGGAACAAAGCGAAAATGTTCCTATCAGTATGGTCAACTCAACAGCAAAACAAGCTCTTGTCAGAAGATCATGAAGAACCTGAGCTCATGGAAAATTCAACTGAATATATTTTCCTTGAATAACCAGTGTAAGAATCGAATATTTGCTGAATGCAGAGCAACCATATTGGGTACAATTCCAGACAGATGACCTGATGAAATATAGGACCTGAATTTCATCATCTTGACATTGACTCTGGTACAATGTCAGTAAAAGGAGGGTACAGCCTGCCACCATTCTGCTTGGATAGCATTTTGCACCCATGGTGATTGAGACAGGCGTGAAAGTGCTCCACAAAGTTTCAAGCACAACACTCCAACCAACAAGCAGGTCCTTCTCTCCATCTGCCACCCTCCACAAAGCCTTTGCACTTCCCTTGCACCTCACAGCTCTGAGCAGGCCGCTCAGTTTGCATGAACATCAGAGGAGATGGGACCTGGATTCACATGGCATCTGTCATCTAAAAGGTTGCTGACTGTTACTGACCCTGCCATGGTGTCTTCACACACTGGCATTTGCCAAGAGGAAATAGGAACAGGATAGAGTAGGAAAGGCAGCAAAGCTGGGGCTGTTCAGCTTGGAGAAGAAAAAACCGTTACTGTGAGAGTGGTGAGACACTGGAACGTTGCCCAGAAAGGCTGCGGCTGCCCCAACCCTGGCAGTGTTCAAAGCCAGGTTGGATAAGGCATTGATCAACCTGGTCTAGTGGGAGGTGTCCCTGCCTGTGGCAGGGAAGACTGGGACTAGATGATCTTTAAGATCCATTCCAACCCTTCAACATTCTACACTTCCATGATTCTATGAAATGCAGCCAGGATGCCAGAGAGTGATGAGAAAGGATGGTCCCTCCTATACTATAATGAAATGGACAAGCCCAAATCTTCATCCATGCTTTTTCCTCATCCATCTGCACATTGTTCCTGCCCTGGCTGAGTCTCCTCATAGCAGGTAAGCTGCTAAGGCAGAGGGTATGGGGTCACTTGGAGCTGCTCAGCAGCACAGCTTCTCTCTTTCAACTCTTTCCCTCTCCATCTGTATAAAGAGATCAGTGAAAACAACAAAATAGTTAATTCAGAGCCTAATTACATGAGACAGTGTCTTTTTCAGCTGTTTTAACTCTCTTTTAACACACTTCTGTGTGTTTCCTTAGAGGAGTATAAATGATCCTTTTAAATTCAGTGTTTGAGGCAGAGGGTGATAATTGATAACACTAATATTTTTCGTGTGTGAAGCACTTTTCATTCAGAGGGCTCTGAAATTGCTTTTAAATTCTACAGCTTCCCTTCATCCACCACCAAAATGAACCTACCTCCAAGGTGGAATAAAGGACCCAACATTGCAAGGTGGTAGTATACAGCAATTTAGGGCAGGAAGTGAAGAATAATATGTCCCACTGAAGGCACAGGGTCAAGTAAAGTTGGCAGAAAACATATCCTGAATGAGAGCCTGGACAAAACATCATCACCAGGACTCACGTGCTCCAACTCAGGAGGGAAAGTGCCATGAGATCATCACTCACTAGAAAAGGTCAAAGCCCTAAGTTTTACATCTTGAACAGGGGCAGGACACAGTGTTAAAAGCAGACATTCAGAACTCCCTCGAAAGAAAAAGAAAAAAGCAATTTGCTGACTGCATTTCTGAAGCTTTTCCGGCAACAAAAAAGAGAGCATTCTGAGTTTTTTGGTCTCCCTTTTCCTGTAGAAAGGAAAGGTTCTGTTGAACTTCAGCCTACACTGTGCTACACTTTACAGGAAGCCCAACCCATTTTGAAATTAATATGAACAGTAAGAGGAGACCACAAGGTGGAAAACTCTTGAAGTGAGTACAAGACTATTCATAAAATGAATGTGAAAAGGAAATAGGCGATTATAAAAGGTCATTAGAAATGTCAACTTAGCAGTGGCATTGTATGAAGGGAGGTGTAACCCACTGCAAGACAAACCTATTACAGCTGAACTTGTGAAGAACACCCATAACCTCAATCTCTTTTGTTCAGAGTCTTACATTTCGGAAGTTCCATTCATAACATTATCCCTCCAAAACTCACCTAAATCCAAAGAATGGGGACTTATCCACCCATTTTCTACTTCATAACTGCTTCAATACCAACCAATAGATGAATGAAACTAAAAAACTTTCCCAGCCACCAGGAATGCAGATGCTCAGCACTAGATCCAGCAATTATCAAGGCACAACTGCTATATGAAATTGGGAGGTGCACAGAAAAGGCAGCTGCAGAATCTTTCATTCAAACACCTCTTGTCTCCAGACAGATCCCACTGAGAGGAAGAGATTTCCAGCTGTCAGAAAAGCTTCTTAAGATTTAATTTTCTACAGCATTTTGGTTCACCAAGTGGAACTGTTTTCCCCTAAAGCACCACCACCAGCAAAAAAATTGTGGTGATTGAATAGATAAGCAAACGTGGTCCAACGCTGTTGAGACCAGCACCTGTATCAGGGAGGGGAAATGCTGATCTGGCTGAAGGAACAAAATGCACAAGTATTATATGAGTATTTTGGAAATTAAAAGTTCAATTGGTGATATGAGCATAATGACAGAGCTATAAAGTTTGCTTTTAGTAGGCATCAGTGCCAAAAAGTATATGTTTATCAGCGGTGCTATATGTAACACTCCCCTGAGATCTCAAAAGACTCTAGGACACTTTCCTATAGTTCCCAGTTCTTTGTATGATCATCTAGCCTGCTTTATTCAATGAACAAGGTATTTTTAAGGCCACTTTACTGCCCAGACACCTCAGACTTTTAACATCCTCTCTCTTTGAATTTTACTTCTTGTTTTAGCTCTTTACAACCTGTGCAGAATCCAATGATTTTTCAACAAGAGATTCAAACTGCCATAAACATGGGAGCAGGAAATCGTGGACAGAATACCCTCACTCCCCCAGTTCTCTCCTCTTGCTTCATTCCACCTGTGTATTTCTAAGTGAACCAATGCTTTCAATTATTTTTATTACTCTTATATTTTTTAGCAGAGAGAAACATTAACCATGGGGGTGTGATCCAGGTTTACTCAGACGAAATGTGGGAGCCTTTGCACTCCTTCATTTTGTGCTTCAGTGCATTTCTTGCTGACAAGTGGAAGAATGCGAGGGAGAGCCAGGAAACCTAAGGCAGATTCTCTGAAATCTGGTCTCAGCCCTCTGCTACACCCTCAGCAGATATTACAGTGCTGGCTGCCAAAAGAACTTGGCTCTAACACAATTCAGGCCAGGCCAGTTAGCTATTTAAAGAGGTGGGTTTATTTATACACTTTTTACCCTCCTCCCCTGCAATCTCCCACCCTGTTTTTTAAGATGGGAATTTATCAGTAGCCCTGAACATGTAAAATTTGACAGCGGTTTACCAGACAATTTGTATTGGTCACTTTGTCTTTGCCGGTACTTTTTATTCTTCAATAAATTCCTTCAACCATTAAACAATGTTATTCCCACAACAACTTTGGCAGAGATGAAAAGAGTGTAGCAGGTTTGCTCCAATTTTCTACTGCTACCAACCAGGTATTGAAGAACTAAATGGAGACAAAAGATGTTTTTCTTTCCTTTGCTCTCTTCTAAAGGGTTTTGTCCTGGAATTCCACACCGTCAGTGAAAACATTTTAAAAAGTAATTAAGGTGGGTTTTGGGGGATGGTGAGATTGGTTTCAATCCAGTACTTAAGTCATTGTGCTCTTGCTGAAACAACGATAACATCAATTGATAGCACTGTCTCACCTTCTTAAAAAGAACTTGTACTGCTAGGAAAACCAGAATAATTATGAATTAAACTACTGTCTACTCTTGGCAGATCTCCGGTGACAGAAGGAAGATCTATTTTTAGATATATATATATCTGCAAACCCCATCGCAGTCACTTGGAGAAAGCAGTTGGACTTCTCACGACTGTTTTGAAAAGGTGAACATCACTGTGTGCCTCACCTCAACAGTGCAGTGTTTCCACAAGGAATCCAGAAGTCCTCTAAAAATGTGCCTGATTTGGATCTACTTGGTACAGCTGGAGTCCCAGAGACTTAAGCTCACCATCAGTTTCATCAGCTGTTGAAATCTGCTGCAACCACTGGAATAGTCCTTAAAATCTTGTCCCTGCGAGGACTGCACATGCATTAGGTTATACTGGGATCTACTTAAGTTTAAAAGGAGAAAATCTAGCAGGCAAATAAAAAAGTATCCAGAAGATTATTTAATCCCTAACACTGAATTAAACCTTTGGAAAGAGTCAATGCTCATGAACTTCAGGGGAAAGGAAGACACTCAGATGAGGCTGAAGAAGCCCACAGGAGAAGCTGCCTATTTCACTTCTGGAACGTGGACCATGTGCATCTATTTTTAACTTTGAACTGAGTTCCTCTGACTCCTGCCAGAAATCCTGAGCCCTGTGCTGGTGCAAGAAGAGCAGTGGCCCAGCTATCCCCTAACAGCTTTACTTCTTACTAAAGAGCAGCTCTTAGGCAAGGGATGAGGTTACTGTTGGAGGGGTCATGATTAATAATGATTAATCTGATCCTTGCCAACATGAACTGGATCTACCATTCACTAAATAATTACTCTGCAGCATGGATACCATTTCCAGAGGAGGCATACATTTGTCACATTAAAACCAAAACCAAACATAAGGAAGGACAAGAGGGTCTGACTTCTCAATAACACTTGATCTCACAGGAACCATCAGAAAAGTTAAGCAAAGATAAAAAAGAAAAAAAATAATAAAAGGATAAAAGTAGTTAAACACTGATGAGCCACACACCTTTTGGGAGAAGCAATGGGAAAAAAATAAAACTAAACCTTGAGAAGGCAGAGCTGCATGTGGAGCATTCTCCTATTTCTGGTTCTCAACCTTATGCATACCTCTAATATGAACATTATTTGCCCCCCTTCCCCCATTTCTCTCCTGTTTCTAAATTACATTTTTGTTTTCCTCAGAAAGTACACAAATGATATCACTCCCCAGGAAACATCTTTCCCACTTTATGTTAATATACTACATGGCACAAGGAAATCCTAGGTCAGGATTGCCATTCTTATACAACAATGAACCTCAAAGAATAAGCAACATTATAATAATTTATGGGGAGGCATAAATTACTGGCAAACTAATAACCACTTCGAAAAAGCATATATGAACCTTACAATTACCTCACAATGTTTGTGGTGCAGAGGCTTGGTCCTGGGCCTCAGAGCATGGATGAATTTTACTCCCACAAAACACACGAAAAACTGGCAATGATGACAATGGCAGCCAAAGACACTGGGGGTTTGCTGGCAAGAGTTGGTCTTATTTGGGGACTTCTCTCCATCATCCTGCTCCACTTACCCAAAGCTTCATTGAGAACTCGCAAAGGGGGTGTGACTCTAGTTCTTAAGTGTACTCAGCTTTATTTCCTTCAAAGTTTTCAGAGCTCTTACAGGATTTTTATTGCACTGTTCATCCTTCTACCTCACCTTGCAGGGTTCAAGTAGGCCTGGGAGGCCACAGGATATAAACCAGTAGTACCTCTCCTGGTCTGGTACAGATCGAACAGGAAAGTTGGGTTCCTTGTGCCATTGTTGTGAAATCCCAGCCCCACATAAGCCTGTTTGGGCTTCTGCCTTTGATAGTGACAGTTCCAGATTTTACACAATGGTGACTTGCAGCATGGAAAATACCATACAGATAGTTGGTGGCTTTAGCTCCCAGACTCAGGGGAGCAGATCTCAAGTTAAGGAGGTTAAGGTGCCATTTCTTCTAGAGGTATACTGGGAAATCACAGAATCACAGAATATTCTGAGTTGAAAGGGACTCTCAAGGATTATTGAGTCCAACTCCTGCCCTAGCACAGGGCATCCCTAAGAATCCCACCATGTGGCTGAGAGGATTGTCTAAATGCTTCTTAAATTCTGTCAGGCTTGGTGCTGTGCCCACTGTCCTGGGGAGCCTCTTCAGTGCCCAACCACCCTCTGGGGGAAGAACCTTTTCCTAATACCCAACCTAAACCTCCGCTGACACAACTTCAGACCCTTCCCCCGAGCACCATCCCTGGCCCCACAGAGAAGAGAACAGTGCCTGCCTCTCCTCTTCCCCACACAAGAAAGTTGTAGACAGTGATGAGATCTTCCCTCAGTCTCCTCTTCTCCAGCTGAACAAGTGAGAAGTGCAAGTAAATTAAATCCTTGGCAATGGGGTCATGAATTGGTTCAGCCAGGGATTTTCACTGGTGGGGCAGTGTATCTAGGACTTTTTGCCAGTTTCCAAATTGACTTGACAGAATGAAAGAAAAACAAATTCTTTGCAAAGCATCACCTTTCACAGAAATTTCAGCCGAAAAGTATTTGGTGAGTCCCAAACCTTTAAATAGATGTTTACCTATTTACGTGTATATTCATGCAAATGAAAACTAAGTTGCATTTTCACAAAACTTTAGGGAGGCATCAGGGTGAAACACAAAGCAAGGGAAAAAAATAAAGAAAAAGGCCTCAACAACAACAATGAAGGTAAATCTTTAAAATCTGAGACAGGGCACAGAAGGAGGGGGTAAAGCTCTACAAACAAAACTAAATCCAGTTCACTGTTTTTTCCCTTCACAAAGTGAAACAAGCTGTTCCTAAAATAATGCTTCCTTGGTTTTCTGGCAATTAGTGTTCTGAAGGATTAGCCTACAATCGTTGGGAAGTGTTTGCCTTTCCCAGCCGATGTCACCATAGAAGTCTGTGTTTATCTACAAGGCCCAGGGGATAATTTATAAGCTGAGCTGAGGTCCTGCATTCACAGACAAATGTTCCACACTGCCACCCACCCTCCTGTACTAGTTTCCTCCCCATCCACCTCCTGTCCCCTGAAATAGAGACAAGACCCTCCTAGGGACAGGATGAATGAGCTTTACAGCCTCTGAAACAAGCACTTACCCCATGGCTTAGGCTGATATAAGAAAGAAGGAGATACTGAGATGGTCAACACATCACTAGATACAGAAAATTACATTTCAGAAAGTAATTGAATGCAAAAAACTACTTCATCACTGTTCCAGAAAGCACAAAAGAGAATGGAATTTTTTTTGCTCTGAAAACTCTTGCTTACATTATCATTAAAATATTGCCACTTATGAGTTTTAGGTCCACCACTCAGAGTTTGTAAAAGATAGTGCTTTACAAAAACCTCTCTGGTATAAGGATGTTCTAGTCTAATTTCTAATCTACCAATGGTTTAATGTTGGACTTATCCTGTTGTAGACCAAAAGTGATACAATCAGAGTTTATCAAAATTCAAAAACCTAAAATTGGTAAGTGTTCATTCCTAAATTAATTTTCTTCTGATTTGTTAGGACCTCAAAATGAGACTATTAAGTTTGTAAGAATGGAAATCTAGTTTTTAAAGAAAAGTAATATGAATCCTTGTGCCAATAGTGAACTGACAATATATGTTACAAAAATGAATTTATTTTGAAAATACTAATTAAAAGATGCAAGCAAAACAAAACAAATCAATGAAAGACTCAATCCTGCAAAGAATTTGCAATTGTGACAGTCTTCACAACAGAGCCTACTGCAGAAGAGGTAGATAGATGGATAGACTGATAGATATGTTCTCAGATCTTCTCAAATGTTAACAAAAGAAGGCCTAGAGACATTGTTATTAATTACAGTTGATGAATGTTAAAAGTTGATGCATTTTAAAAATTAAGAACATTTTTCTTCTTGAGAATTCATCTCTTTTACCTTCAGGAAATTATCAGGAATTTCTGGAACCTTTGGACACTGAATCTGCTTCAGGTCTATACTCAGTCACAGGTTGTTCACGAGGTACATCAGAGTGCAACGCTATTGACGTTTGAGATCAACTGCTTCACTGTGCCACATTTAACATTGGATGGCCTGATTTCACAAAATGTTTATGCTCAAATCAAATTTTGTTTCATCTTTGGAAAGAATGATCATTCAGATCCAAACTTGTCTTTAGCTACAAAGGCATAATAACTAATAATTTTGACAGAGACAAATAACTACAAAATGGTGGGGGGTAGGAAGAGACCACCAGCTGGCTGTCACTCTGAGCACAGCCCATCTCACTTGCAATTACAGAACCCTACAAGTGGTCCCACCAACGTCAATTCGACCAATTTTAGAATAAAGGGCCATTCATTCCAAGTAATGAATATTGAAACCTGGCCATCGGTTTGTGAACAAGTTTTTACATGTCTATCATGAGAAAACCTCAATAAGGAATGTCCTTTTGATGGTGTCACTTCAGAACAAAAGCATTCAAAGAATGGCACGTTTCTCTGGAGCTGCCACCCATCCAGGCAGCTACAGTAGGAGACCAAAGGTTGCATGCATTTAGCCAGCAAGGAAATGCAATATTCTTTAAGAAAGGCATTGCCTGGAGTGGATTTTTATAAAGAAACAGAATTCATGAATAAATAAACCAGATGTTAATGAGCTAGGCTAGGGCATTAACAGCTCCTAGTGCAATGAAACCCTGATCTGGCTTGAGGGTTTTTCTACAAATAACAAACACAAAAACATTAATGTTGTACCATTGTCAGTCATGCCAAGGACTCTGTTTGTGTCCAGGAATCCTGATATGCAACAGCAGAAATCAAATCCACCAGATGTTAAGACATCCTTATATTTTCACCAGTAAAGGTACATATTGACTGACCTGATCTGAGTCTTTCACTTGAGAATTTTTCCCTTTTCTGCAACCACAACTCATAAGCAGTTTTGCATCTCCAATGACTTTTCCCTATAAGAGATAAGGCAAGAAAAACATCAGCACAATCTGAATCACCAAAGACCAAGAGGTTTGTATTCATGACCAGGAACAGGGGAAGAAAGGAAATTAGGGAAGCCTGGAGACTCATCCTGCATTACTGGGAAGTACCCTCTTACAGAGGGGCAGCTCCCAAGCTGCCAAGAAGACTTCACCAAAGGCCAATTTCACAGCATCAGGGACGTGACATAGACAGAGGAGCAGAAGGAAAGCAAGGTGAGTAGAAAAACACAGTGGGGAAGCAAAGCTGAAAAGAAACAAGTTATTTTAACCCATTGTTTTCATACACTTACATGAACAGCAATAAGTCTAGCATGCTCAGAGAGTACAAATACCAAACTGCAGTGACTTGAGGAAAAGCTTTCTTTCTAAGTTAGTGCCTGCTTGCTTCTGATTTCATGAAATGAAGTCTATAGGTGTGACTTGCCCTCTGTAGGACAATGGGTCCATATCACCACTGGTAAATCTTTGCCAGGAATTGAATAGCTCACCCTCCTTCAACACTGCTGGCACAGACCCTGCAATGTCTATAATAGAGAACCATAGAATGTTTGGGTTGGAATGGACCTGAAAGATCATCCAGTTCCAAACCCTCTGCCATAGACAGAGACACCTTCCACTAGACCAGGTTGCTCAAAGCCCTTGCCAACCTGGCCTCGAACACTTCCACTGATGTTTGCTCAGGCCAACAGAGACTTCAAAGACGCAGAGTCCTCTCACTGTCCTTTTACCTGCAACCAACAACTTGAGAAAGAAGCTGGGCTAAGACACCTTATTTTTGTTGAAAACCCATCAGACTAAGTGTGATCCAACCAGCAAAGTCCCTCATGTCAACATGGTTCTTTTCTTAGGATTATTTGAGTCACTTTGAGTGACTTTTTTCACTAAAGCATTTTTGTTGGTTATCAACAACTTGGACATCTTGATATATCACCATGGCAGAAAGGGTGATATAACCTTGGGACTCCAGGTTTGGTCAAAATGCATCTTTGAATTCAAACCATAACACAACCAATGGAATCCCACAAATTTATCACAATTACTTGTTTTCCCATAGGCACACACACAAAGACATTGCCTATTTTCAGACTCTTGCTGTCCACAGCTGAAAAATAAACACTCTCAGCATCTGCAGGGGAACAGAGGGAGAATCTGGTCATGTGCAGCCAAAGAGAGTCATGAGATTTCATATAGACTAATTTATACAGAAAAGAAGACTCCAACACTAACACAGTTAATGAGTTTAGCCAACTGGAAGTGCTCTGTCCTAAATGACGAGGAAGGGAAAGGGCACAATTAAAAGGAATTGCAGCCACTGCTCAATGTTGGGGCGCAGCAGAGAGATGACCCTTGGAAAGAATTAGGCAGATAAACTTTTGGTCACCTTGGGAGAGCCTGCCACCTGCCAGGTGTGGTGACATCTCTTGGTTGGTGACCTCAGCATCTCACAAGTCCCAGCAAGGTCAGATAATGTGCAGAAATTATAATTTTCTCTCTTTCCACGTTGAAAAAAAAATAAGACAGTGGAAAGGCTGTACTGATACCTAATCTGATACCTAACCAAAATATCTCATGTTTGGGCTGCTGATTGCAACTGTCAGACTTTGAGGTTTTCAGGGGACTACTTCCAACTGGCATTCTCCGCCTGTGACTCCCATCTATCAAAGCTGTTTTGCCCTTGTCCCATTACTACAGTTCTTCAATGATTACTCTGTAATCTCTTAAATTCAAACACCATTCTCCAGAAATAAGTGATTAAACCAGAAGTTAAAATAAGTGTATTAAATTATTATGATAGAGATAGGAAACTGAGACATAGGGAGAGACTCATCTGTCTAACCACATAGCTCCTTCTAGACATCCCACAGTATATGGGACGAGTTGAGCTAGAAAAGGACCTAAAAGAGACCCATACATTTCCTAACAGGCAGCTGATGTACAGTCAGGACACCTTGGGGTGCCTACAGCAGAAACTAGATCCATATATATCTTTTTGATGGTCAGCTTGTCCCAGTATCCACTGCAAAATCATAATCCAATCCTTTTTTAACCACAAGCCAAGGAAAAACTCTCATTTTTAGACCTAAGGTAAACCAAGGCCATGTTCTTGTGTCCAAATGGAAGTATCACGTTTTATTTAACAGAAAGAAATTGCAAGATGTTGCCCATAATCACCTGGAGATTCAAGAGTAGAAGAGGAATATGAATCCAAAAATAGTTAGTTTTTTGTTTTTTCTCTGACAGTACAATAATGAAGGGGTTCTTTCATTCTCTAAAAAAAGCAAACAAAAACAACGCACTGGATGACTAATATCACCTCCTTTTCCAACTGGAGAGGCACCTCTCCCACTGTGCATCGGCTGAATAAGCTACTACCTCTACCTTATTTTAGAAAAGCTTCTTATGAGCAGATGCTTAATTTGGGGATAGGTGTCTAACATTAGGCAGCTAAGTTGAAAGGCAAAAGAAAAAAAAAAGCATATGGACAACATTTGCAGCCAGTCGCAACTCTGTTCCAGAGCAGATGGAGGCCTTGTCATTCAGGGGTTTCCTTGCATACACCAAGTAGTTCAGTGGGGATAGGGAAAGGGGCTTCTGTTTGGATGCTTCTGTCTGCAACCAGATTAGAAGGAAGCATGCTTTTCCACAGCACACGCCTTGTGTTACATTAAACATGCATATGCAGCTTCAGCTTTTATTCAGTGATCTGAAACAGAGCCCTCCAGGGTGCTAAGGGTTAGGGAGTTTTTGTTTGTTTATCTGTGTGTTATTTTACAGTTTCTACTGCCCAAGGAGTTTGTTAGGAAATTAAAACACCTCGCTGGGGCCATCCCGCTGTGGTTTTTGCCTCCTAACATTTCCCTACTTCCTGCATCCAGCAGTGCCTGACGCTCATAAGGGAGGGAGAGGAGAACACTGCAAAGAGAGGAGCCTCATCTCATAAGGTATTATAGATGTTTGGTCTTAATTCATGAAGCATCATTTCCATGTTTTCTGGCCTTTTAAAAACAGGGTTGAGGAGAAGCACAGTCATCTTGAAATCTCACAGATGTACTGCCTGCTTTTGATGAGATGCTGTGGTTTAGAAGCAGGTAGACATAAAGTTTTCCAACAGGGAACATCTTTGCCTTCTGCTGGGTCCCACCCATTGTCAGACACCACACTTCCCAAGGCAAAGAGCAAGAAGGCTCCTTGACAAAGCACGTATGTCCCATTATCCCACCTCTTACAGGGAATCCTGCAGGCCTTTTCCACCTCCTTGCACCACGGGCTGCAGCATTGGGCCAAAGTTTCCAGAAAAATAAGAAAAATTGTAGTAACAGGCTTAATTATCTCAGCTGCAGGGGTGACAGGAGCTGAGCAGTTGCCAATTTTAACAGCCTGTGGTCGAAAAATACTGAACTGTATCACCCAGAAGTCAAATGAGGGTCGGTCACAACTCGCTTCACGCCAGCAGCTCCAGGGCAGGCTTGGAGGCACACACAAATCACTGCCCAGAGCCATCCCGCCCAGAGCTGCCAGCCCCATTTAAAGGAGTCAGACACGAGGCATGGCACTGGCGGGCCTCCAGGGAGCTGCCAGGCTCTGTGCTTACGGAAGGATCCTGTCTTCCTCCCGCTCTCCCAAGTCTGCGTCTGGAAAACTCAGCTCAAGAGGTGGGCTTGGCCTAGTAACACCGTGCCGTGCACTTTGCGGTGGCTGACAGGTCCAGCTGGGCTCTGACCCACTCGGTTTTCATCAGCCTTCCTCTGTTTTGGACAACAGCCATTGAAAATACTGGAAGTAGCCTCTTCCCCAGGGAGCTGGCACAACCACACACAGGATTGCAGGGCACTGGAGCCACCCCACGGCAGTGGTCATGGTCCCAAGTCTGCCAGAGTTCAAGAAGCATTTGAACAAGGCTCTCAGCCACATGGTGTGATCCTTGGGGCTGTTCTGTGCAGGGCCAGGAGTTGGACTCGATGATCCTTGTTCACCCCTTCCAACTGGATATTATTCTATGATTCTATGTATAGCACTGCAAAAATGAACTCTAGAAATCCCCATGTGTGCACAAATGCCATTAGGAAGAACAATGCATTCAGTCTTATTATGTTTCTTATGCTGTTCTGTCAGGGTGATCCACATGTTTTGAAGAACCAGTGTCCAAGTGCCTATAGAGGAAGAGTGGGAGAGAAGGGGGGAAAGGAAGGGAAACAAGAACTGAATCCAAGGTGGAGGCAAGCGGCAGTACAACAGACAGCTGGTGTTTGGGTGGTGGTAAATCACCCTGAAATGAGCCTCTTCCCTCAGCTCAATGAGGCCTAAACAACAAAGGAAGGCACAGCTTGCAGCCGGACAGCCTGCTAGCCAACCACAGACACACATGACAGCTTCATTCAGGAGCCCGGAGTCAATACAAAAGCTCCGAAATCAATCCGACATCCTGCGACCTCAAACAATGCGCCAAATCTTCTCAGAATTGGAGCCCCAAATGAGGGGGAGCAGCATTCAAGGGAGATCAAACCGCAGGGCTGGCATTGAAAGGGACTAAAAAGGAGAAGAATGTTCCCAGTTTATTAATGGCGAGGTCTGGCCGGCTGCATCCCAGCCGCCATAGGTTACGTTCATTAAAGGGCAGCGCTTTGCACGTATTATGCAGAGCGCCCGGAGAGTATGTGTTGTGTGCGTGTGTGCACCAGCGTGCCCCTCACTTGCTAGAGATCAGGATGTGCCTTTCTGCTTAGCACTGTTGTCTCCATCAGAAATTCCTCCTGTGTGAACCGCAAACGGGGTTTTTTCCCACTTGAGCGACTGTATGGGCACAGACGTGCACACATACACACGCTCTCTCTCATCCCTGAGCTTGAAAAGCATAAAGGAACTCAGACAAGCTCTTTCTAGGTTAAAAAAAAAAAAAAAAAAGACATTTCACATCTTCTTCCCTCCCGGCCATACTTTCAGCTCACACACACACACAAAATCTATTACAAAAGGCTGGAGCATTATGCGATTGCTGCTACTGCTGCTGGAGTTGATTGCTCCATAAACCCCACTCCTACATGCCATAAAAGACCTGGTACCGCAGAACAACAAATCCACAAAGAAAAGAAAAGGGAAAAAAAAAGCCTGCTTCAGTTTTCAGTCCCTTGAGTTGTCTCCTTCAGTCAGGACTGCCCCTGCTCGGGTAGTTTCACCTGCAGAATCGGTCTTGCAGCACTACACAAAAATGGCACCCTTCCCACTTCAGCAACAAAAAAGCCAAGCAAATCCTTTTTATCACCTTCCCTTTGAAGGCAGGTGGAAAAGTAGAATACAGACACACATAAGCACACACATACAAAAATAATATTTGCAATAGTACTGCTTGGATTTGGCTGTCCTAATTATCTTCTTTTCAGCTGCCATATGTTTGAAAGACTCAGACCTTGAAAGTTCTCTCCTCCTCAGATGCACAGCCCAAGACAGAGGCCTTGCTAGAGGAGGTCAGACTTGAAAAACGCTCCTTTTCTTGTGCTGATATGTAAGCAGATTAAGAGAAAGGGCTGAAATTTTTGAAGCCATCTATAGATCTTGACACACATTTCCCATGTGTTTTCACTGAAGACCTGTCAAAGTCTAATCACCTTTGCTTTTCCTGTGTCACACTGATCTGATATTTACAATAGACATGGCTGCAGAAGCTAATAAACTCTTTCAAATTTGGAGAAACTTAGGTAAACAGAAACTGAAAACATTATATATTCCTTAGGATGCAGCAATCCTCATATATTTTATCTCAAAAGCTGAGGGACAAAGTTAGAGAAAGTGTGTATACCCCATTCCTGGAAGTGTTCAGTGCCAGGTTGGACAGGGCTTGGAGCAACCTGTCCAGTGGAAGGTGTCCCTGCCCATGGCAGGGGAGTTGGAACAAGATGAGCTTTAGCCCAAATTGTTCTGTGATTCTATGAAATGAATGTGAAGATACACAAAAAAAAGCCCTTTATGCTTTATTTGCATTTTATTTCACTAGTCTACACTATTGCCACAACTCTGTAGTCCTTACAGACCATGAGTATGATTCCTATCTCCTCCTCTAAGAAGACTTGCCTAATTTTACCTTTTGACAATGTTATACAGATGATAGAGGGAACTGGGCAAAGACAAGTATAGCAGATTCAATAAGCTTTTTCATGGTAGGTTTGACAATCAACTCCAAAGGCAAGACAACATGAGGTGATATCCAAACTCCAGGCAAGAAGACTGGAGAAGTCCTCTCCTGGTTCATCAACAGTAAGACAAAAAGCCTCTCCATTAGCTTCCGTAGAAAAAGGAAAACTGTGGCCAGGCTGGGCAAGTGCCCAAATATGTGGTAGCTCAGTGGTAGGAAATGATGGAGGCTGCAACAATTCCTAGCACTGGAGATGAAACAGAGTCTGCAGGGATCAATTGTAGAAAGATTAAAGGTAAAGCTTGTTGGGAGGATAATAAGACTGAAAATTTTAATTCTATAATATGTTTTCCTTCACACTGAAATAGCACTTTTTGTTGCAGATATCCAGGGAGTCCAAATGTATGTTTTTCAAATTTGGAAAACGGAGCTCTTTGGATGAACTGTCCCTTTTTTTTCTTTTTTTCCCTTGCCTTCTCTAAACTCTGCTATTGAATAATTTAACAATCTATCTTAAATATTTCACCAATAAATCACAGGGTTGTGTTTCTATTTCATGTTAAAACTAATCAGTGGAGGAGTGCCTGAGCTGGAAGTTAAAATTCTGCTCCACCAAGCCAGCGATGCATAATCATTTCTCTTCAGTCTCCCTGGTGAATAAAAACTTTTCTGCAGAATTAATGTTATATAGAAAGTTCTTTGTGCTGGCATAGAGCGCAACTGAGGTCCAGGATCATCTGCATCCTGCCAGCAGGGCTCAGAATTTTCAGAGCAAATTGGGTTGTAGAGTTTTCCTGCCCTGCCAAACACAAGCATGGAGCTCACAGCTGAATGCGATCCATGGGCACGTCGAGATGGAGTTCCATTTCAGCAGTCAAGATGCTCATAATATGCACAGAACTCAAAATGGTCCACGTGCATGATGATTGCATTGGGATTTCATACTGTTCCCATTAAAAAGGAGCAAACAGAATGAAATTAGGATGTTGTTGGCCAAAATGAGTGATTTTTAAAAATGCCTCTGGAGTGAAGGTATTGAGAGCCTGTACCAAGGAATACCAAATCCATTGATCATCAGCAGGAATAAAACTTTTCGACTTCCTAAATTGTGTAGCCATTTTAAACTACATTTCAGTGATGCAAAAGCAACACATTTATAAAAACTAGGAAAAGGACCCCTACCCCTTCTCACTCTCTCCCAAAGCCCCAGTTCATCAAAACAAAGCCAGAAAGCCTCACCTATTTATATTTTAGTGCAATTAACTCTAATTTTGTTCCTAAATTCTTGAGACACATTCAAGGCAAGACTGTCTTCAGTCTCAGACAGCAAAATTCAAAATGCATGAACAATGTGAATAGAAAGCAAGAAGCTGATAGCTAGCATATTGACTCTAAAAATGAAAATGAGAGAGAGAAAAATTAAGGCCAAAAGGGAAGGAAAGGGGAATCACTGTCAACTACTGTCTATTATTATTAATAATAATTATTAAGCTGCCTTTCATTTTGTTTTGTGTCAACCTTTTGCTTAGTTTTCTTTCAAACTTAAAAAGTCATGCCTTTTGCTTCAAAGAAGTCTCTAGTGGATGATCTCACATTGATGCCCAGTGGAGCAAAACATCCACAATCCTATATGCATAGAAAATAATAATCTAGGACAACATGACTTCTGTTCTGCAACTGGGTAAAAAACTCCACACCCCAGCTCCTAAACCTGGCTGGAGCTTCTCTGGGGCAGGGTGGGCAAGGTGGAAATTGGAAACATGTCCTCCTCCTCCTCATTTGAAGCAGACATCTCCACCTCTCCTTCACGTGTGCAGCCAACAAGACTTCCTGCACAAACTGATGAGGAAACAGCTAATTTACTGCTTTGTGTCAGGAATGCAGCCAAGGTTTCAGCCCCCTGTGTTCCAGACTCCCTCAGTTGGGCTGCTTCATCCTAAAAAGAGTCTCCCCTTCATCCTGCTCCTCCCCTCCAACACACACTCCTCCTCTTTTTCTGCTTTTGTAACTTATCTCACTGCAAGCCACTTCTCAACAGGAGTTGAAATTAAACAGGCTGCCCATATGCCATGGCTCACTTGTTGTCTGTTCCCCTCGCTGCCATCTGGCCTATTTGCTCAGCCAAAGGGAAAAAAATTAGGGAAGGGGGGAAAAAAAAGGAAAAGAAAAGAAAAAGTGGTGGGGGGATAAGAAAAAGAAAAAGGATAAATCCAGACACAATGAGGACGAGGAGGGAGGTGATGATGCTGTCTCTCGCATCTGCTCCTTGGCCAGGCTCCCAGACAGATCAGTAATGGAGAGCAGCAGAACTAGCGACAATTAACCCAAACATAGTCCTGTTTATTTAACCTGTTCACAGAGATCAACCCATGTGCTGCTCCCCTGGCAAGGAGGCACCACACTCCAGCAAGGAGATTCCCACTCAAAAACCTGACTTGCCAGAGGAGGTAGAGATCCTCATCTCCTGAACCAGGCTGGAGATAAAAACAGAGATTCTTCAGGGCATGACAACTGTTGCTGGACTAAGATTTTCCTTAACTTTCTAAATCACCTTACTTTTCTCTATAGTAGCACAGGCCAGAGCAAGGAGAGATGTGAGTGGGAGAGAGAGAAGTTGCATTAGTTACATTTTGATGTACCACGCTAATTTTGCAGGCTTCTGACTCTGTGAAAACAAATATAAAAAAAAAAAAAAGTGACAATTAGGAAATCAGAAGAGAAAAAAATAAAATTATCACCAAGCACCCAATTATTTCCATGTTACTTCTGTAAAAATTTTTCAACATTGCAAAAGGCAGAAAGCAGAGATTTATTTTATTTTTTAAGGAAAAAGAAAAGAGACTAACTCAAAGAACTGCATGGCTTACCACCACTGAATATTTGTGCCACGGTGGAGAGAAAGTTTGGGAGCAGAGCTCTGACTATAACAGAAGTTAGGTTTGCTTTTCAAGCTGAAATGAAAACTTCAAGATTAAAAAAAAATAGATTAACCTGAAAAACAGTTTTCTAAAATGGACAACTACTAAGCCATTTACACAGCTGGTGAATTTTTTCAACATCTTTTACTGCTTTTTCCTTCTTCTTTTTTAGCTTACAAGGAGGCATTGCATGCATGTGCAGAGCATGGTGCACCTGCCAATAAGGGAGCGAATTGCATTTCAGTCCTCTCACCTGGTTTTGCATTTATTTACCTCAGAGAAACAGAAGCAGAATTCAGCTCATGTTTTCCTGCAGAGTGTGAAATGTGGGGAGCAGGGAGGCGTGTGCATGAACACACGTGCCTCTCACTGAGATGGGTATCAAAAGCCATACGGTTGGCTCGTCTCAAGGCTGACACTGCTGAGCCACGAGACAACGATAATTATCATTAGAGCTCCATGAGATTATGGAGGGGAAGCCCCTGCAGGGAGAGGCGGATGGGGAGGAAAAGCAGATCTCCTCTTTCCAAGGCAACAGGGGTTGTGTGTGGACATGGATAAGCCCCAGATGCTTTCCAGAAGGGAAGGTGGTGTTGCACAGACCATTAGAGAAAGAGCCCTTCCATTAGCCATGTACCTACACCTGAGTCCTTCTAAAACACAGACTGGGGAGATGACCCTCCTGAAGGCAATACCTTCTGATTCAAGCTTATGTTTTTCCATTGCAGCCTGACTCAACAACAGAGCAGAACTGAGGAGATTGAATGTTCTCATAAATGATCATTCCTCTACTGCAACCACTGATTAACGTGACCCTTGTCTGTCTTCGGCTCCCTGTTTTTCTACATCTGCATCTGTACATGTAGATAAGCAAAAGAGTGTGGAAAGAGGTGCCCCAAAGGAAAGGCTGCACTGAGTTTTCCAATAGCTGGACTTCTAGTCCCTATTATAGAATCATAAAATTATAGAATCATAAAATCATAGAATATTCTGAGTTGTAAGAGGCCCACAATGATCATTGAGTCCAAATCCTCGTAGGACAACCTCAAGATTCCCACCATGCACCTTGTGCTAGAGAACAACTCTTTCCCCAACCAAGCAGCCCAGGTGCAGTCTTCAGAAAGAAGGAAATTCTTTGTGAATGCAAAATACTTTCTCACAGTGGAGACAGAAACCAGAAGTTCACCTAAAACCAAAACAGGCCAGTGCTTCCAACTTTAACGCTGCTGCAATCACCTCACAGCAGGGCCTCCGGATTTGAGAATCATTAAAAAGCAGCAACAACAACAGCCAGGGAGAAGTCCTCTGTGAGGAGATGAATCCCACCACAGGTTTTGGCTGACATTACCAGCCCATCCATGCTCTGCTATTATGGTTTACGATCTCACCATGAAGCACCTCTGTGGAGTCATTCTATCCTATCTTACTGCAGCCCATCCATTATCCTCTACATAATTGCTTCCACAATGCCACTGCAACAGAGATATTTCCTTCAGCTGAATGTTTGTATTCCCAAGAGTTGGCACCTGTCAGGTCAAGTTCCTCAGTCTTTACATTTGATGTTACTTCAGTGGGAAGGTGTTCCAGAAATCAGAAAAGAACACGGAGACAGAAATCAATCTGATTCCTCGGTTTGGAATTTCCTTTAAACAGAAAGGGACTTGCTAAAGATCATATTACATTATTCTACAGAAATAGGATGGAAAGAAAGGGGAATTGTGTTGGCCACAATCTGTCCAATACACCATTAAATCAGAATTCTCTAGTTAGGGATAACAATGAACTCCAATAAAGTCAATGGGAAGGCAATGCATTACAGAAAACTGGTAAGGGGAGGGTTAGTTTTCCTTGTGCCTTTGTTTTGAGATGTGGGAGCTGGGAGCGACTGACACTGAGTTAATGGCATCCAAGCTGACTCCAGAACACTGTGTTCCCCCTGGGGTCTTGGTTTTCCAGAAAACTAACCAATTCATCCTGTGAAGGGACGGAGGATACTGGCCATTTTGTAGCTGTCAGGGAAAGCCCCAGGAGATCCCCTAAGGTACCCACTCTCAGGTTGTCACTTGCAGCAGGTCAAGGAACAGCAGATATCATCTTTTATCTCTCTGACTGGAGCATTTGAGTATCAAGCCATCCTAGAAACACAGAATTTCATGTTTCCACTGTCTGTAGCACGGTTTCAAAATATTCTACATCTGCATGTTGCGCTAAGGGAAGATTTTCTCTTATGACTAGGCTATTGGCGTTACACAGAAATTTTGGGATCCTTGACTTGCTTTCCCTCTGAGAGGCTTTTGTATTTTGAAAATCACTTTAACTCTCTTTGATTCTTTCCCTTCTCCCATGTTTAATGGCAAGAAATCTTTTCATTGTAGGATTTCTTCCACGGGCCTGAGAGTAGTCTTTCAAACCAACATGTGGATCATCTCTAATCTAGCATATCTGAGGTATACAACCATGTCTCCTTCCTTGATTTATGCAACAGAACCTAACGCTTTCAAAGGTCTCCCATCCAAATACTGGATTAGCACAGCCATACTGAATCCATCTAGATCTGGATAGTTCAACCTCCAGCATCTACAACACTACTTTTTTTTTTTTCATTTTTGTGAAACTTAAGGGATTGTGTTCACCCATCTTGGCCCTGCAAAGGCCAAAAAACAATTGTCATCTTTAAAGAGGAACTTTCTCAGTGCTATATCATATGTAACCATGATGGCAAAAGGAGCAGCACACTCAGGGACTGTTTCTGCGGCATATTGCCACTCATTGGCTGATGAAGCCCAACCATATCATCAGTACAAAGAATCAAAGATGTGAGAGCGTATGAAGTCTGAAGCCTCTCTGGTCACCAGGGACAGGACCCAAGGGAATGGCATGAAGTAGTGTCAGGGAAATCTTAAGATGGATATCACGAAAAGTTCCTTTTCCCAGAGGGTGGTTGGGCACTGGAACAGCCTCCCCAGTATTTGGTCACAGCCCCAAGGCTGCCAAAGTTCAAGAAGCATTTGAACAATGCTCTCAGGAACATGGTGGGATTGTTGGGGTGCCCTGTGCAGGGCCAGGAGCTGGACTCAGTGATCTTTATGGATTCCCTCCAAATCAGGATATTCTATGATTCTATGAAGACCTGAGCCCTTCTATCCTGAGAATCTCATATCTCTCCCAACCATGAAGTCTATGGGTACTGGTGCAAGGCTGCCAGACTTGTCTTAGCTGGTGGTTCTTACTAACTTCTCAAAGTGCTTTACGTCTATTTGCCACCCCCAACTTCTCGTATCAGCATCCGGTTTGGAAGTTAAAAAAACAAACAAAGCTTTGAGTCACACTGGGCCACAATCCACTATTTAAGACTGGGCCTTCTTACACCTTTCTGCTTTCGCAAGATCTGTACCTAAAACTACAGGAAACAGAATGGTAACACACAAGTCAGTGGCAAGCATGAAGAGACAGCCAGCTGCTGGCCAGGCAGCCTAGTTTGCCACAAAGGAGACAAAACAAAACCAAAAGCCTCTTAATTCCCATCGAAGGCCAGGGGCAGCCCAGTCAGAGCAGCAGGGTAAGGGCAGAGCAGTAGCAGATGCCAGCCTCCTCCCCAGCCAGGCTGGCTTCAAAGGCCTAACCCAGAGCAGCATGAGGAACTCGAGTGTTTACAAATCTTCAGTTTGTACTTGTTTTAATAATGGTGTCAGTTAAGAAATAAACAAATAAATGCCCAATGATCTCTCTTATCTAGCCAAATGTCGCCAAAAAAAGAGGCATGTTTATTTTCATTTAAATTCCCCAAAGGCAGTGTAGGTTTTTCTGTGCATGTCTGAAGTCCAAAAAACACTTCAGTTTCTGCGCTTTTTCATTCTTTGACGGAAGAATTACATTTTTGGGGATGGCAAGGACAACTTTTTCATTTAAAGTCTGAGGGAGATCTTTCCAACCAAACTTACCAAACTCCTACCCATGGTACTTAACCATCTCCCTAATATTTGATTTACAGTTTTACCTAAGCTCTCTCATGCTCACTTGAGGTGGGACAAGAGAAGTCTAGGGGGAAGATTAAGTATATTTGCAATTCCTAAAATATTCCAAACAAGCAAAGTGTCTTGTAGGAAATGTGAATGATCTAAGCCTCTATCCAAGTCATAAAATGTTACAGCAACAAGGCAAACAACTGAATTAATGATACCAAGATATTGATAACCCTTACTGTAAAATATCATCTCTTCTTTTAGTCACAGATGCTAGGAGTTGCATTGCTTTGAACTGTTATCACCCATCCCTCCCACCCACTCCTCTGAGAAGATAAAAATCAAGGTCTGGGTTGCTGAGTCATATTACAAACACTCAAACAAGACATTTATTCAGACATAGTTGGTTTTGGTCCCTGCTTCACTAAAACTCTGTGTCATGGAGCTTGTAGGAGGCTCCTTTAGCCTCTTACAGAGAAATGAGTTCACTGAGAACCAGAAACCACATGCAGGGAGAAAAAAAATTTTTTTGTGACCAGGAAA
The DNA here is from genome assembly GCA_013390005.1 of Calyptomena viridis. Taxonomy (NCBI): domain Eukaryota; kingdom Metazoa; phylum Chordata; class Aves; order Passeriformes; family Eurylaimidae; genus Calyptomena; species Calyptomena viridis. Next base: position 64,603 of record WEIV01008715.1, on the reverse strand, counting down.
AACTCTAAACTTCTGGTCAGAAACTGGCTCTTCTCAATAAAAAATACCAAGCACTGAATAAATAACCTTAGAGAAATACTATAGCCTGGAAGTTAAAGCACTAGCCTGGAAATTGTGAAATTTAAAATTTTTGGAACAGCAATGCCATGTATGAATAACCTGTGGCAACTGAGGTTACAGCTGTGAGCTTCAGTTTCCCCTGAAAACTGATATCCAAAATGGTCTGCCTCACCTCACCCAAAAAAGAAAGAAAAAAAAAATTGTAAGAAGGTGATATTATAGGTGTTATTTTAGGGATTCCAACTTTTGAGTTGACCAGACTCATCAGTCCTCCAAGAGAAGCTCTTTTTATTTTGTTATGTGAAAAAGTACAACTTCTCACTCCAGGATAAGCTTGGCCTTCGGATCATTACAGGTGAAGACACCTAGGCAAAGTTCAGATTTTCTATTTCTCTTGGCTTCTTGAAGTCTTCTTTTCAGTTTCACTTTGTATTTCCTGTTCATGCCCTTTCATTTTAAGGGTTTCAAATTCAAACATAAAAACAAAAGCAGCACCGACTTGAGATCTTTTGGTGTTTCTCTCATTTTGACTAGAAATCAGAACAGGCCAAATAAAATGAATTGATGCTTTGATACCACTTCGGGGTTCAAAGTATTTTGGAGACCTTAGGGACTAACTCCTTTCTCACAAAGGATGGCCTATGCTGTCATATTCCTTATTCACAGGGAGGTATCTCAAAACAGAGGGAAGTTTAATGGACTGATATACAAAATCCATGTTTTCAATTCCTCGGCTTCCATGCTAGATACCTCTGGGTTTTGAGATCCAAAACTCTTTGGAATTTAAACCCCAAACTTTCAAGCAATCACGACGCAGCAAATGTGCTGAAAATATTTGTGATTAAACAAAACCAAACCTCCCTTGCTGAACACAGAAGAGAGAAACTTCCCTCTTGGAGGTGAATAGGGATTCACAGCTGAGAACCACGGCCTTTGCTGCAAGACATGGTTTGGTTCAAGAGACAGTTTTGTGCTGGTGTCAGATGCACTGGCCTCTCGACATCCCCAAACCAAATAAACAATGATAAGCTTTTAATTCAATTTGATTGACTTCTCATCCTCTTGCTTGTTTTGTTGTTTGTGTTTGGTTTTGGTTTGGTTTTGTTTTTTCTGTCAGGGTTACAAATGAAGGATCAGCTCTTTAGAGACTGCAACTAGAGCTGTTAGAGCTCCCTCGCTGCCTGCCCTGTGAGGAGTGCAGAGGATGAGCACTCACATCTTTATCCTAGTTTCAGCACCTGGGAATTATTCCCCTTATCCTGCAATTTTGACCTCTTTTCCTTTCAATGCCACTTGCACTTGGAAAGCAAAAATCCAGTCCTGGGGGAACATATGGGATGTTTTACATCCCAGGACAACACTTCAACACTTTGTTTTGGGACTGCAAAAGGAGGCAAGACAATCACCTGCTTGAGTGAGCTCTTTGGATGAGGCAAACAAGCGTCACTTTGTTCTCACTTGTGCAACCCAGGCAGAGACTGAGGGGGGTAAGGGAAGGTCAAGACAGACCCGTGATTTAAAGGCAGGAGAATGGTTTGATGACTGAATGAGCCGGGGGCTTCACTTTCAGCTCATGCTGACACAGAGCATTATGCAGAGGGAGGCACAGAATCACAGAATCGTTTAGGTTGGAAAAGCCCTTTAAGATCAAGTCCCACCATTCCCCCAGCTCTGCCATGGGCAGTCTCTCACCCCCCAGGCATGGGGACTCCACCACTGCCATGGGCAGCCTGTGTCAGGGCTAGACAACCCTTTTGGTGAAGAAAATTTTTAATAACCAATTTTTACCTCCTCTGGTCCCACTTGAGGCTGTTTCCTCTCATCCTGTCCCTTGTTACCTCAGAGGAGAGCCTGACTCCCCGCCAGCTCCAGCCTACTGGCAGGGAGCTGTAGAGAGCCAGAAGGTCCCCCATGAGCCTTCTTTTCTCCAGGCTGAGCCCCTCCAGCTCCCTCATCTGCTCCTCATTCAACTTATGCTCCAGATCCTTTCGATCTCCATTGCCCTTCTCTGGACATGCTCCATGTTAACACTTCAGTTTCCTCACTGTAAGGCTTATTTCCACCACAGGCTTCCTGCATCAAGGCACAAATCTGCAGTGCTGAGCAACCAACACACCAGCTGCTTTACAGCCATAAGAAGGAAAAGATTCATCCCATGCCTTGCTCCAGCAGCAGGAGTATTGCCCAACCCTGTCAACTGCTTTCCAGGGCCAGCAGTAGTAGAAGGCCAGCAGAAGGAAACCCTGGCAGACTTCAGTATGCCTCACTTGAAGCTGATACACAAAGCCAAGCAGGCTTTCTTTCCTTTTGCTTAACAACAAAGATTTGGGCTTGCTGATAAATGCTGAAGCTTTAATCAAGCCCATATTAACTATTGAAATTCTCTTGACTGCCTCTTGGGTATCTTTAAAGAGCACATAAGTCTTCAAGGGCCCAAAAGCAACACAATTTGCTGGCCACAAATAGGGTACACCCCTGCCAAAATCTTCCTCTGCTACAGCTATGGCATTCTCCAGAAAACATTTTATTAGTCAGTCTCTCTGCTTCATGACAAGGGCATATAGAAGGGAACGTAAACTTTGCTGATCCTCATGCTGCTTTTTGGCTTGAGGAACTGTTTCTTTTTACATCTTTCTTTCCTTTCTCCCCAAGTCCTTAATTAAGCCCATATTTCTAAGAAAGAAAGATATTATGTTAATTGAAACCTTCTCAGTACATTGCCAGCTCTAGAAGGAGTATTTGGGGAAGGGGGAGACAGAAGGCTTAGGGCAGAGGGGATGTAATGGATTGAATCACCCTGTGGAAGAAGATGTCAGGATGTGAAGTGCCAGCTAATTGCTCTCGGTCACATAAACCTGGATTTTCCTTCTCCCAAGTGTCACCAGAGCTTTCAACCCACATCCAAGAGCAAGCAAGGAATGCCAGAGGGTTAGGCCAAGGCAGATATCAGTGCAGCTGACCTGTGATGTAGCAGACAAATACAATTTCTCTCCCTTCACTTCCACAACGACTGTAATAGCCCTGCCCAGGCACACAGGCATCATGCATTACACAGCTGAGTGTTATCCATGCTACAAGCAGACATAATCAAGGGTTGAGTAGTTGTCATGTTTTATCAATACACCATCAAATCTCACTAATCTCCTGTCCAGCAGCTGAGAGACAGATCCTCATAACACCTGCATTTTTCATGGTAGCACCTCCACGCAATAAGGTAGACTTGCAAAGCAAGGCCGGATGGTGCTTGGAGCAATGTGGTCTAGTGGAAGTGTTCCTGCCCATGGTGGGGCGTTGGAACTTGAATGATGATCTTGAAGGTCCATTCCAACCCAAATCATTCTATGGTTCTATGAAAGCAAGACTTCTGTGGCTGAAAAAATGTCAGGAATGGGTCAAATTGTGCTTGTGAGGTATTTTGCATTCTGCTATTTTTCACTCTGCAGTTGCATGCAAAAAATGACCGAGCAAAACGTAAGCATCGGGTTCCTGAGATTTCCACGAGTGTAAGTGCAAAGCTTTTGGAAACAGATTTAGGGAAATAGTGTTTTCACTGAAGTCCTCTCATCCTTCACCTCCCCAGCTGGCTGACTTTCTCAGTCTCGATTTGCAGCCTGCCTGAATACCACCCAAAATATTTTCTCAATTAGAGGAGAAAACAGGAATTTACCACTTGTCTGCCTCTATTCTGCTGCCTGTCAGCATTCAGCAAATATTTCAATCGTAGCCCTTTGCATGCTGCTAGCCCTGCTCATTTAACCTTTTGCCCTTCCCCAGGCTAATCCATCAGCCTTTACCTTCAAACCTTTACAGCCAAGGCTGACCACAGGATGGGCTGGCAGAGAGGGGAGGAAGAAAGGGGTGTTGTCAGGGGATAAGTTATGCCAGACTTCATTGCGATTTAGGTAGGGGAGCAGAGAGGATCTTTGACCATGCTCCTCAAAGAAGACAACTACCAGCAGCTGCGATTTGCGCTTCCATATCTGGAGGATGGTAAGGAAAATGAACAATTTTCAAGGAACAAACGGAAGGAAAGCCTCCATCTTCTCAGCTGTCCTTCCTGTGGCCAGCAGCAAACTGAGGCAGTTACTTAATTGCCTGTGGAGCCTCTGCTCTTCTGCCTCATCATCTCTCCTCCCTGTCTCACATGTTGCTGAGATTAGTAGCCAACGGTTCCGCTGTCAAAAGTGTGCGTGCCGAAAATAATGCCCAGAGCACTGTCAGCGTCAGAAATGCCTGCTCAGCTTTGATGGTGGAGGACCCCAAAACCTATGCCCACCTGGCCTCCCGCTCAGCCGAGCATTCACTGTGGCTCCCCAGGGGCTGTGCCCAGTCGCCCGCTCTATGAGAAATTGCTGACCCTTCCGTCACATGGACGCTTTAATTGTTCACATCAGTATTTTGTTTCTCCCTACTGTAGACAGTTTGCTGTCAGTTATCTGTCCTTCATTTGTAATTAATTGCACTGTCTCTCGGCTCATTAGAAACAAGCTCCTCTCCTCCCCTCCCCCCTTTCCCCCAGCCAAGTCACAGTGTGCATTATTTAGGTTAAATCATGTTTAAGTAACTACATAAATAGTAGGTCGAGTTTGCCTTTGTCTGGGCTGAGACTGTTGCTTGGCTCCTTTCTCAAAGTGCCAGACTGGGAAAGCCCTTATCCCTGGAAGGCCTCAAAGGGAAATCCTCACTGGGCAGAGCAGCCGTGCCACCCCAGGAGCAGGGGAAGGTCCTCTGAGCAGAAGGCTCGTCCAGTAGGTAACAAGAAGGAGTTGCCAAACTTTAATAAGGCAGGCATAAAAGTCAGCACTGCAGAGCAAAAATCCTGCCAAGAGGATGTTCATTATCGAGCAAGAGATAACAGTGAGAAGGTGAGGCTTGGTTTGGGTACTTTTTTTTCCCCTCCATAGCTTATCCTAGTCAGCAAAATGCAACTCAAGTGACACCACTTCACACATGCTAGGTCACCAACTACCACCTTGAAATTATAGCGTTGAAACTGAGGTGCTAAAATGCATGAGAAAGACTTCTGAGAATTCATTCAATTAAGAACAAAATGAGAGTTTCTGAAGTGGGTTCCCTCAGTGCACCAGTTACCAAAAAAAAAAAAAAAAGAGATCAAGGATGTGGGTATATGAGTTCAATCAATCTAAAAACCAACATGAATCACCACCATGAACTCAAACAAAACCTGCACTAAACTGTCTTAAAGTGTTAGAGTAGTAAAAGTGAAACCTGTAAAGTTGATTTGCTCATTTTTCTGGGCCAAAGCTTTATGTTCTTGTAAACCATTTTCCTGTGCCAAAGTGCCTCTAATATCATCTGATGTAAAGATTTGAAGATTTAAATATCTGCTTCTAGCTGGGAATAACCACTGACAGAATGAGCATGAGAAAGCTTGTTTCCTTGAGATTTCCAGCTTTGTTTAAGAGATTTAATCATCTGGAGGAGCTTCGGGTGAATCACCTGAACTTTTGGATACTGACTGCAGCCAAGACCTCCCATCCTCTTTGTGCATGCACATCCTCACTGATAGACCTGAGCTAGCCAAATGTTTTAACTGATTGGACCAGGCTCAGCTTTGCTGGATTGCCTGCACAAAGGTTGTGAAGGGCTTCACTGAAGACTTCCACATAAAAAGCACTGCAGACATTTCCAGGGATGTTATTCGCGGCTAAATTACTGCTCAAGGAAACTGTTTATACCAGGAATGCAAGGCAATGAAGTTTTCTCTTGCTACCACAATCTGGGTGCAGATGATGGCAGAACAAAAGCCTTCCAGGCTGCCGAAGACCAACGAATCTCAACAGTGACATGGGAAGACCACCATGAAGAGCCAGGGCATAGTTCATAGTTTTCCAGTCTGTCTACAGCCGGTCCTCTCCACCACAAGGGCTTAAAAGGGATGGAGGTCACAAGCATGTGTCATGCAAGTCACTAAAGTTGTTTTACTAAAGACTCTCAATCTAAACTTGCTGCCTGGGCTTAATACAGCTGCTGGTCTACCAGGAAAATGTGCTGCTATTGAGCTGAATCCCCCAAAATGGCAGTCTGGCTTCCCACCCCTACCCAACTCAATCTTGTAACACTTCTTGTACAGCTTCAGGAGACAGTCCCTCCACCACTTTATCCAATTTTAGACAGACAGAAATAAACTAGCCACAGCATGCTTCATCAGAAACACATACAGCTTTTAGGTGATGTTGTATGATTAATAATATATGCCTTAAAAAAATAAAAATGTTCTGAAGGAGGAAAGGGGAAAGGAAGGAAGAAAGAAAAACATACATGAGCGGGGGAAGGGGGAAAAAGGACAACAATCTGAGACTTTCAATGGGAATGTCCAAAAATAACACAAACAGGATCTCCCTGCCATCTGCTTCGATCCTCTCTGAAAGGCTTTCAAAGCAAAAAGCCTTGCCAAAACCTGACAAACAAAGCACTGAGCATCAGTTTTAATGGAATACCAATACTGCGTTCCCCTTCCCCCCTTTTTGCTCCATAGACACACACCTTCCACACCCCTCCAGTTGCCAAATAAATGACACTATGCAAAAAAATTTGCTTTGGTTACGAAGCTGAATAAACAAGGAATAATTTTGCAAGTGGTCCCATATGTCTCTGCTTCTCTGCTTACAATGGACACTAATAAGATTTGCCATAACTAATTCATTCTTTCACACCATTACCCTATTTTCTAACTAAAAAAAAAAAAAGAAAAAAAATTAAATTCTGCATAACCCATGTGCATTTTTCTGCAACTTTCACATACTTGATACACAAGGATTTCAACAGCAAAGCCCACCCATCACAGCAGAGATATTTTCAACTTAGTTTAGGCCCCTCAATAGGTTCAAAGGTGAGTTTTACTGAACCTAAAATGAACAGAAGAATGTTTGCTACTTGTTTCTTTGACTTTCCATTTCATTTTTAAAAAAGAAATGTCTAATGGGAGTAAGGGTAAACGGGGAGGCATAGAAGAGCTGTGATATCAATACTAAAGGCAAAGTGTTAGTGCACATAAAGTGGAAATTCTCAACTCCAAAGGAAATGTGCTAGCACATATAAAGCAGAAGCAAAATTCATTAGCTGCAAAAACCAGCAACTCTCCTGTTTCCCTTCAGCCTGGCTAAGCAGAGCAAACGGAAAGCAAACACACAGCAGCAACACCTGGGAATCTGAGAATCCAGGCACCCGAGCTCTACTCTCAGATCCTTCACAGGGTTGGGGTGCAGAGATCTTGGTGATGGGCAAAAAACAATTTCTTTTCATTTATTTGGCTGGTTCTCTGTTTGATATTTTGTTATTAGGGTTTTTTCCCCCCAGATTCACATCTCCCCTGGCAGACTTAAGGAACAAACCCTAAATTTTTAAATCCACACTTTCGTGTTGCACTTTGTTCCCTCTGCTATTGGGATATTTTTATGTCCCAGGATCACACCTTTACCGACGCTGATCAAGCTTCTTTTGCTTTTCTTTCTTCAAAACATCTGAGGCCTAAATTACTTGAACAAACAAAGGAGCTTTCCCTCCCTCTCTCCCCTGCTGCCACCTCCCCCCTCAATGCTGGGTCTGCCCCTCCTCCTCCGGCACACAAATGGCCTCACACCAGACGGGATGGAGGGAGGGCTCCCAATTACACCTCTTTATTAACGAGGGGCCACGGCGGGGAAGGGAGTGCAACAGCGTGGGGTACAGGCAGTGGCTGCTGGCTCCTTCCCGTCACCCAAACTGAGGAGCAGAGGTCACGAGTGATCTGCTGGGAAGAAGCCCATGTGTGAAAGCTTTGGCCCACCTGCCAGCCCACCCTGCACCATGGTGGGTGGGCATCACTGGTCTGCCCCCACCACCACATCTGGGAAAGGGTGGCAGGAAAGACCTGCAGGGACCCCAGTTGTTTGTTGCAGCCTGTGGATGAAGTGAAGTGAGTGGTGAGAGGGAGCACAGTGGAGCCAACAAGCCATGGGTACGGGTGCTGGGGTCCTTGCTGCAGTGGGAGCAGAAGGATGCCTTCTCCAGAGGCCCTGGGTGAGAGAACTCTGCCTCAGTTTTCTGCTTGGAAATCTTAGGAAAGTGCTGAAAATCTATGTTCATTTGTAGTATTCAGATATGACATGGTCTAAATCTTACCTTGCTTATGGTAAGGGGTTTGAAATGAGATAGTCTTTAAGGTCCCTTTCAACCCAAACCATTCTATGACCTATAACAGTTACAGGGTACTGCCTTCAATTTTCCATAAGTACCATCCCTCATCTATCCCCTTTCTCCCTACCTTTGTGGTAATTCATTTCCTTGTTCTTCTAGGAAAGACAGGAGGGTGATTTTTGAGAAAAAGTCATGGTCAGAAGCAAAACTCCTTCTCTCCCATTTGAACCTCAGGCCACCCTTTGCATTTACTCCTCAATGTTGTGATATTACACCTGATAGTAAACTTTCTGAGCTCCTTGAGCCTCTTATTTACGCATCAGACCCTCTCCAGCACTGCCTGCATGGCTGTCTCCATCTGGCAGAGCCCAAATCCTCCTTTCTCCTTACCTCACTGTTTAAATTCCTCTCCCACTGGGCTGCTGGCTTTTCCTCAAGAACAAAGCATAGCCCCTGTGGGCAAACACTTCTACCCATCTGTGTCCAGCAGTCATGACAAAAACAGCTCCCCTTACTCCTAAAGGCCCCCATAATTTTTCCCCAGACCTCACAACATGCTTGGCGTCCTTTCTGACTCCTTCCCTACTTTCAAAACTAGATTTGGTGGCTTTGTCCAGTCTTTAGGTTTATTTATTTACATACCTTCATCCTAACTGTGCTTCTTATCAAGCTACTTTGGGATGTGCCTATGTCCGTGTTTTCACACAAGTGGCAATTCTGCAGGCAGGCAGTGAAGGTGCAGAGAGAAAAGGGGATGATAAGGGGAGCATAAAGCATTTTGACTTTTTTTAACCAGGGATTAACACATGGGTTTTAAACAAGGGGACTCCCTTTCCAGCTGACAGCAGCAGCTGCAGCTTCTGACTTGCTCACGGAGTGGCAGGGAATCGAATCAAAGAGAAAAGAAGAAAGAGGACAACCCTTCCTTGGGGAGTAGGAAACACAATACGAGCTATTCTAAAATCCCTGAAAATACTGACTTGGTTTTAGGTCAGGCTCTCCTTCTCCCTTCTGTCCTGTGTGCCCCCCCCCCTCTAATACCACCACCCCCCTTTTCAACAAAGGGAAATTGGTATTTTTCAAAATTCTTCTGAAAGCCAGCCCGGCAGATGGTTCTTTCCATGCTGGGGAGGGAACAAAAAGAAAACCTGCCAGGATACACATCACTGAGATGTGACAAAAATGGGCATGGTGGCTGGCCTCTGACCCAGGGATTTCATAGACCTATTAAACCATGTGGCCAAGATGGACTGAGTCGACTTCTATCTCCAGCACACAGCTGCTGTACCCCTTGGGCTTGTGCTAAGTTTATTAAGTCAGGCCAGCTAGGCTGAAAAAATACAGGCTTTCCATCTCCCACTTCTTCAACACCTTAGGACAATCCTCAACACCAACTTCTAAGCAGGTGGATGTGAAATTCAGCGGCCAAATTCACAATGCAATAGTAAAATTATTTTGACAGTAATAAGCAACAATCCTACTTTTTAAGCGTTACTTATATATCAGTAATACGAACTCCTGCAGATACAGAAAGCCAAGGGTAAGTCACTGTCAGCCTTTCTATCACACTCAAATGCCTCAAGTTAAGGATCTGGCTGTCCATCACAAGCTGCTCTTCCTTTTCTTTAAAATATCCACTTCCCTCTAGATAATATCAACAGTAAAATTCCCACTCTCTTCAAGGGTGCCTCAAGCAGACCCCAGGGCTCTGCATCCCAAGCAACCAAGTTGCCTTCAAGGATGACGCATGACTTGATTCTGTGCCACGGCTGACAACCAAAGCACAGGGAGCAGCAAAGTGTGTGCTGCCCTCCCACAGAACTGCCCTGTGCTTCACAAATTCCTGTGAAGCATGTTGGCAGTTGCTGTCCCCCAGTGACTAATAGCAGCTTCTGCCCACACCCAGAGTCAATGACCTAAGGACAGATCAATCCCTCCCCATCACCCTCTTCCCAGTTCCTCCTGTGACCATTGTGCTGTAGTCACGAAGGAAACAGGCTTCCCTACCTCCCTCCCCTCCACTTCAGGAATATAATTGCAAGTAATGCAATGGAATTAAGACCAGAGAGAGAAAAGGCTGGAGGGAATTTGTCCTAATGATTACATAAATTATTGAAGAAAAGTATCCCATGGAAAACAAGAGGCTGTCTTAGGGAAGAGTACTTCACCAGCTGAGTGCTGGTGAACACAATATCAGAAAATGGACAAGACAAATTAATTATCCCCATCTAACCTGCACACAACGTGGGATATAAGAAGCCGAATATGTTGTCAATTCAATAGCATCAGTTCCCAGTGGAAAATGAAATAAAACAAGTGCCTTCAAGCTCCCTGCTAATACACATTAGGCAGGTGACTAATGTAGGGACTGTCCCTGCAGCTTCTAGTGGGAGGCAGAAATGAGGACTAATCAAGACCCTCTTAGTGCTGCTGCTCCCCAGTGGAAAAAGTAACTGCCTCAGGTCTACTTTTCTTAATCTTAAGGGTGAACTTTCATCAAATTACCCACCTGGGAATACAACAGGTAAAATTCAGGTGAAGCTCAATGTTCTAGCATACACTGAGGAGCAGGAGAGAGTACTGATAAAGTCCATTTAGAAATTATAGTGTAAGCTCTGCCTCAGAGGTATGAGGAAACTATTTCCTACACATCCTCCTGGGAAACATTTCGCCAAGCATGGTTACAGAAGTGCCTTTTCACAGAAGCAACAGGTGGGGAACCAGTGATTTGCCCTGCGGTGAGGAGAGGGTGTGATCGGTGGTGACACATCCAGTGTCCACTGGTAACCCCTCTCCTTGTCAAACAGTCATCAGCAAGGAGAGCAGGGCTGTGGCCTCTGGCTCATTTACTCCTGTCACCACATTCCTTTGGAAAGGGAGAGCATTGGGCAACTGAAAATTACCCACAAATCCCCTCAGGGTTGATTCTCATCTTTCAGCCATGTGGAGGGAGAGCAGTTCACATGAAGTCAGGAGCTGCAAAGTACTGAAATTCCTCAATGAACCACCCAAGTTTATAGTGGTAAGAATTGTTGTAACACAGATGTCAACACAAGATACCATCTCTCTACAAACCTTGCCACCCAGGTGAGACAGAGCCATGAGAAAATGATGAGAAGATAATGAGTCCTCCAGTAGATATTTCTCATTCAACTCTTACCACATTTTAGGGTTTACAGACCAGAAGGGAGTATCAAGGGCATCTAGGTCAGCCAATTGCATGCTGGCCCCAAAACTCCACCCTCTCATTTCTGCGTACAGCCCTAACTCTTCCCTGAGACAAGTTTTATGTTTAAGTGACCAGTGAAGATGCAGAGAGTTAGCGATTTTGAAACAAATCAATCAGTTTAAACAGCAACTAGAAGAAGATTGGCTTCCAGAAGGGCTCTGCACTCAATGCTTGGGAGTTCAGGCCACCACTTGGGAGACTCAGTTGTGTCATGGTTAAGCAACCGCAGCTCAGTATTACCCTGGCCTGTGACAGGTTCCTTGAGTGAGTTACTTAACCTTATTACTCTATTTCACATTCTCTACCAGGAGACAAGATGGTTCCATTTATTCTCCTCTCTACAGAGCTTGTGAAATTTTTGCATGAAGACAGGCTCTCCTGAAGCCTTCATACAGGACCTGCCAACAGCAGACATGGATGTACAATAGTAACACGAGACACAACCTTAAAATGAGCCTGCAAACACAGCTGCAGGTGACTGTCTATCTTGAATGACCATGTCTTCATCTTCAGCAATTCCATCTTGGCCACAGTCCAAGCCACATCTCAGATATAAAACCTCATTTGCAATCTGTAGTAAGACACCTTAGCCCCTGTGCTGTTCTTTTCACTGCTAGCCCACAGCTTCAAGGCAAAAAAGAAGGGAAGATAGTAATAAGGTGTTTGGCTTGATATCACCCTGGGGAATTAGAGTTTGCTGTCCATCCTGCTTAGAAGCACTGCATGCACCATAGCTTGCACCCTCTCCTCATAGCAACCACCTGCAGCTCATAGTCCACATATAATCACAATGGAGAAATAGCACTTCACATCCTGAAATGAAAAAGCTAACAGCCATTGGTCGAATACATGTTAGAGGTCATGGCAAGAAATGGAAAATAATGCTCTTATGAAAACACAGCTAACTGGACTTGTCCTCGAAGGTCATGTATCAAATGGAATCATTTTAAGGGTCAAGAGTTGGAAAAGTCTCAGAAATAAAAAAAACAAACAAACAATGCATGTTTATTCTGGATATTTTTAGACTAGCTTCCTAAGGAAACAAGGCTAACATGGTTCACACTCTGTGTGTATGTGTGTGTGTGTGCATATGAATGCACACACAAACTCCTTGCCTGCCTGTGTGAGCCTCTCTTCTTTTTTTTTTGGAACATTTTGTCCAATTTTGATCAAATTTGATGTAAGAACAGAAATCTTTGTGATAAAATATTCTAACAAGTTTTGTTCAAATTGTTTGCTGACCAGAAGAAAGGGACCCCTGAGGGGCTTGGCCAGCAAGTTCACTCATCACTAGACACCAGAGAAGTCACATAAGAGGAAAGTGCTCCGAAACCAATTATCACAAGTTTCAGTGCTCTTAGCAAGTGTGCAAAGAAATGCAAGCCAAGGGCACCAGGTGAAGCCACACTCTCCATTCAGATGAACTAAGATGAATCCATCACTTGGTCCCACTGGCTGGGCAGGGAAATGGGGACAGCAAGCAGCTCATCTGTGAAGTAAGCATGTGAAGAATTAGACCTGGCCTGAGGGGGCTGGCTAAGCATGCCTCTGTGTGTGTGTGAAAGAGGAATTAAAGATGAAAAATCTGGAGGTAAATCAGAAGATATCTGTGGTCAGGCATGCCTGGAAGCGGAGGAAAGGAAGTGCTGCATGAAAAAGCTGATGCTTGAAGAACTTGATCGTGTACATGAAGGACCGACGCCCTTGTGCATCCCAAAACCTCTGCATATGAAGACACAACTAGTTTGCAGCCCTGGGTGCACATGCCAGCACATCACATTTCCATCTCTGTTAGCCTGGAGGCCATGGTGCTTTCAAAACAACCCGCATGTGCTGACTTGGCCAAGTGTTTATGAGACTGCAGGAGCAGCACCGATCTCCTCCTGCAGTCAGGAGGTTGGGACTAAGGACCTCCAGCTGGATCCCTAGGTTCCTGCACTTGTCCCACCCAGTTGCTTCCCTGCAGCATCTCCTCAGCCACAGAACCAGGTCTGTGGATGTTTTGTCATGGTTTGAAGAAAAAGACACAGCATGAGCAAACAAGGAAATGTCACAGAGGGCCATCGAAACTCAGCTGTGGGAGGGAGAGACTGCTGCAAAACAAAGCCTGTCCTCAACACAGACAGGCTGCCCAAGCCCTGGTCATATGGCAGCTAATCAAATACACCAAGTCTTCCTTGTTTGGCACTCTGTGTTCAGCAGAAAAACCTGCTTACATTTCCCCAGCCCATCCCTTCACTGCCAGATGTTTGCTTCTTTAAGACATACTTGACTAGATGCAAAACAAAAAAGTCACAATTCTTGGGAGCAGACAGACAGCGAGGGATGGGCATCAGCTGGCTCAGGCAGAACACCAAGCTGGAAAAGACACTCTGCCTTATTCCTGTCACAACATATCCATGACATGATGCAAGACAGACACTTCTCCAGTAAGCTTTGGAGGAGAAGGAAGGGTTAAGAGCTGGGATTCAGTCCTCCCTGCTCTTCATAGTGAGGACTGAACCACCTTCGGGAGGGACCAACCTTGTCCAGATGACTATGTCAGGGATCAAGAGGACTCAGCTCCAAATCTGGGCACCTCAGGTGCCTTCAAGGACCAAGATGAACCTAAGTGGTGCTCGGCTCCTAGAAAAACTGGTTTCTTAAGCAAAGAAATTAATTTCTTCACAAAGAAAAAATAATTCCTGCTCTCCTTTTGAAGGTAGTTCTGGTGGCAGAGCACCAAATTGCAGCTGTTTCATTTGTGCCTTCAACAGTGTGGTAGAAAGAAAAGCTAGCCTAAAGGAAACCCGGGATGAATATCAAAGAGCTGAGTTTGTGTATATTTGCACCAATACACTTGTGCAGAAGAACTGTAAAAACGCCAGGAGCCTCATGCCTGTTAGAGCAGCTCTGAATTGATCTCTCAGCTGCTTAAAACCCAGTTTCACCTTAAAGGCAACTAGAACATTCCTCCACTATGTTGGCACTTCTGGGGCTCTACTCCTATCCAGTAGCCTGGGAAGATGCTGAGGTCTACTCTGCTGGTGTGAGCTGCATATACCTGCCACAAGCACCATTTAGAGCAGCCTCAAGACTTTGCTAAGTAAGAGTAAGGACTAAACTAGCACAGAAAGAGGTCCAGGCTGAAGAGGCTGTGGCTGCTCCATCCTTTGGGAAAAAAAGAAAAAAAAAAAAGAAGCTGTAAATCAAATCCTGCCACTTCAGGCAGGTACAGCAACATGCAAGTGCATTCTCCTCCTTGCTAAGCCACACACAGCAAGCATTTACATCAACTCCCTGAGCCATGTTTGGGATCATAACACGAAGAGCTGACTCAGAGGGCATCTCACACGGGGATGCCCTTAGCAGAGAGCAATAAGCATGCACAATGAGCAATTGCATGATCATGCACACAAATCACTGGGGAGAGAAGTCCGGCACAGAGATAGTCCAGCAAGAGCTGAGGGTACATCCAAGGACCTGAAGGGAAAGTGCAATGTGCAGTCAGCAATAAAAAAAGGGGGGAAGGAAAGGCAGAGAATCACTCATGATCTTCTGGAAGAAGGGTTGCAATGGAAAAAGCACGTGAATGAGAGAATCCTCAAGGAAAGGTGAACTGCAGGAGAAAGTTGCATATGTGGGGCAGGGGAAAGGAAGTGTAAGAACTGAAAGTGTTAGAACTGCTTCACACAGAGAAATGGCAAAAACACCTACAGAAATTCAAAGGAAAAAAAAATTGCAAAAAAATCCAAAGATAGAACTTTTTCTGACTGCACACAAGGAAGCTTTGCTTCCAATTGACTTGCTGCTGTGCTTATCTCTCAGCAACAAAATGCATTCACCCATCCCAAGCTCTCAAAATAGCCTGGTGCACTAATAATTACAAAAAAAAAATTAGTTTACATCCTCTAAAGAGGGACAGTATGTATATGAAAGCTCTAAAGAAATTTTTTCAGGCTATACTTAAAGATAGAAAAAGTGGAAAATTAAGTGTTTACAGACACAAAAGAGTAGATAGAAGACCAAATGCATAGAAAGGGTGAAAAACAGAAATAAAACAAGACATGGGAAATACTGCTCATCTGGGGCTTGTTAAATGCTACGTGGCAGGCAGGGAATGATAATAGATTGCTTCATTGCATTTGGTGCCATGCTTTCAGTGTCCTTCCAGACTGATAACATGTTTCCTTATCTTAAGGAAAAGACACCTTTAGTGATGCTGAGGATTCTGGACTTGAGCAACCCTGCTGCAGGAAGAGCAGTGGCTGCAGGGCTTGCCAACATGCCAGCAGGACATCCTTTGGGCTCCTGGCTTTTTTCTTCCCTCCCTCTCCAATCAGATGAAATGAAATTGAGCTATTTGTGGGTTTAGAAGTGGCAACATTTCAGCCCGCTGCATCCCCAGGTGCCAAAGGGTTGAAATAAGAGAAAACTCATAAAGAACATTTGTACACTTTCCAATTGCCACACAAGCAGCCGCAGGAACAGCCCAAGCTACAGTTCAGCTCCTGAGCAGCCCCAGGAAAAGGGTTAGGAAACTACCTTCACTCTTATTTTCGAGTAAGGGAAGCTGATGTGAAACTTGGCATGGTCGGTACTTGAAAGAAACCCCAAAAGTTGTTGGGTTGCAGCCAACCATTCAAGCCAGCAGAGCTGAGGTTCCCAACGCTGATGCTCTCTCATACCCTCCCCACTCCAGGGCATCAGCAACCGCACCCAGCATGATCTTCTCCTGAATTCCTTCCCTTCCAATTCAGGATCACATAACATCCCTGGGGCGATTGCTCACATGGAAAAGCAACATGAGTAAAGTATTTAATGTATGTTTATGTCTTTTAATATAGTGCAGCAGCTGGAATCAAAGGCAAAAACCCTGGGCCTCGGCACATGAGCATCGTGGCTCTCCACAGAGCCCCCTTCTAATCATTGCCAGTCTCTGGACCACAGCTTTAGAAATCAGGCACTAACCCCTATTGTCTAATTAGCAGAGCAGTGTAAACCCTAGGAACAGGCATATCTTCTTCCTCCCTAAGTGGCCACTGAATAAATGTTATATCCCCAGTTCACAGTCCCTTTTTACATTGCTGGCATTACCAGTCCTTTGTGTACCCACATGCTGTTACTTAAATTGCTTCCATGTTTTCATTACTTGCCCTCTGTGCTGTGTGTATTGAAACTCCTGCAAGAATGCTGAAGTGGTATTTCAAAGCACTGGGGACTACTGGAGATGTGGCTGGAAATATTATGCAACAAGCTAAAGTGATTTTTCAAGTCCTGATGGAGTTTGCACCTCCTCAGGGGGAAAATAAATCCGGGTGCTACTCCATGAGGTGCATAACAACCACTCCCACCTACCAGTGACACAAGAAGGGCACTTGCAGCTCAGTCTGTGAGGCCTGTGTATATTCCGTGGATCCATAAGCAAGGTAGTAAACCCAAATAATGCTGCTGCTCCCATATGCAAGGGAAATGTGTACATTGGGCCAAACTGTCCTGGCAAAAATCCATGGAGGGCAGTGGAATGATGCCAGCTGAAGGTCTGGCCCACTCATTTAAATGTGTTGCTCCCTCCTGCTGCTGCCAGTAGCTACTTTTCTGGAGCTTGTGCTGATTAAAGCAACAGGCAATCAAACAGCCTAACGCTGAAATTTCAAAACCACCAGAATCGTTTAAATGTGACAACTACTTTTTTTTCCTAACTACTACTACAGCTCTCAATGGTTCTGCAAGTACACACGGAAAGCTCCTGTGTGCTCTGCTGTCCCCCGGGGAAACACACAAGTGGACCAGAGAGCCACATCTCCATGTCAGTTTCAACTTGTTCCTTCCTCCTATTTATCAAAAATTTCTGTGCCTGCCACAAGACACACGCATTGGCTGTGGAAGAAATCAAGCTGCCAGCACTGGAACTTTTCTCCCACTCATTTCCAGCCTTCTCTTCCTGCAGTGCCTTTCATCACCTCTTGATATGAGACATTCACAGCCTGATCCCAAAACCCACAAGCTAAGAGGCGGCAGTCGTGTGCAAAATCCCTCTGGCTGCAGGGATGCAGGTTATTACCCATCCTGATGATGCAGGCTGTACGTCTCCAGGCATCAAACCCCTTGAGATCACAGTGCTGGGGTCTTCCAGATCCCTGCTGGGGACATCTCTGCCACAGCTGCGGCTCAGCAGCTGCCGCGCGGCAGCCGTTGGGTGTTATGCTAATGGATGCACCGGGGCAGCAGCCCTCTCCCCATCTGCTCAGAGCATCCACCTGCTGGGTGGTAGGCTTTTTTTGTTTGTTTTAATGGCCAGATTAGACCAGTGCTGACCCAAAGCACTCCCAGCCTGCGCACAGGGTGTGAACGAGCCAGCTCGGACCTCACAGCACAGGTGCAAGCTGGATGCACGTCTCAGCTATGATCCGACTCTTTCAAACTCCTTATACTGTTGCAATTAAAGTCTCACCCCAAGCATAACCATGCTAACAAGGTGCTTTTTTAGTTATTGTTCACATTGGGTTTGTTTGTTTTTTGTTTGGTTTTTTTTCTTGCACATAACTTCCTTATACTTCGCTTTATTTACTCAACCTTTTCAAATGACCACACACAGGGAAGAGCACACCTTCCATACCCATCTGACTGAGTGATAAATAGAAATAAAAGCTCTGATTTCTATGCAGTCATATTCTTCACAATCCATGCATGGTAGGCAGTGGTTTGCAATTCTTTTTTTCTCCCTACATGGCCATGGAAAGATTGCTTGTGACACCTCTGCTGTCACTGAGCATAGTCTCATACAACTGCTGCTTCCCCTGAGACATCTGCAAGCATTCAGAGAGGAAAGGAAAGTTTAAATAAGACATTGCTTGGTGCTAAGAAGACAGCCCATCCTTCTCAATAGGTGGGAAAAATCTCTTCTCAGCATATTATAAGGCCAACCTCTGCTGTGCTAAAAAGAGGTACTTCTTTCACGCCCATAGACTATGCCATCTAGCAAGATTCTGAGAAAAACTTCCCTTGATTTATTTTTTTGTTTTGTTTTGTTTTCAAGTTCAGCTTGTAAGAAAAGTAGTCTAGCACTGAGTGATGTTAGTCTCCCTGAGCTCTGCCTTGAGTCAAGGGGAAATGTTGATGCTTCAAAAAGTGATTTTGAGTTATTAAAAGTTTAGTCTAAGTCAGTCTGCTGAGGAGGATTTCTCCAGGGAGAGGTGGTGAAAATTAGCCTCCTCAAGTCATCACATAGCCCTTTAAGCATCTATCAAGTGTTTAAGGTATGGGAGAAGAGGGATCAAAGCTGCATGAGCAGGAAAACCAAGTCACGCCCCAAGCTCTAATCAGTGTGTGCCTACATCCCAGATTAATTCATCCAGGATTTGGAGATACTCAGGAGTCTTTCATCAAATCTGGCTTCCTGTCTGAACTCACCAGGATGCCCACATGCTACTAAGGAAACAGAGGTGAAGCACTTGTACTGTGATAAAGCTTCAACCTGATCAAAACTCTTTCTTTAGTGCCTAGGATAGAAAGCACCACTACACCCAAAAAATCATGAGCAGTCCCCACCAGCACTGCTTAACGCACTCAAGCTAAATTGAGTAGGCAATACTACTGAAAAATTAAACCAACAGCAAAACAAAAGGGTGCTCCTGAAAAATCTCATGCAAAGAAAGGATTTTCTTTCTTTTCCCATCTTTGACTAAAAGAAGAAAATAAAAAAAACCCTCAATTTTTACCCAAACTTAAAGTATCAAGAATTTCTCTGCAGAAGGATATTTCAAGAAAATGATACGCATCTGGAAGAAAATGAGACTTATAATAGAAGTATTTTCTGTAGCATAACTGTAGTGCTGCTCGCACAATGCTGTAATCAAGAATAATGGAGCCCTTCACCCAGAATACAGGAATGAATTCAATTGTTCACTGTGCACATACCTCTATTTTAAAAATGCAGTTGAATGCTTTAACTGCCAAAAGGCTCGAGCATTAGCGCTCAGGCACAGAGCAGTTTAGAAGTGGGCTCCTTCATTTCTCACTCGTGTAATGATTAATCTTAAAACTCAATTACACACAAAAATAGAAGAGGCATGGTTGAACTTTTGATCCTTTCTGAATTGTTTCATCTGAAGGATAGTTCAAGATCATTCACGATGCATATGCGGCAGTGCAGGATGACACCCGCCCTGTGCTCCTCTATGGCCAAACCTTATCAAGGTTATGCCTTGGACACAAACTGTTTGAGCAGGTTTATTCCTCCCTTCTCCCTCTGTTCACAGAAAAATTGGAAATACATGAAAGAATAAGACTTACCTTCTTTTTGGAGTGTGATCTGTCCTCCTCTTTAGCCGTTTTGCAATTTTTCCCCGTTCTGGAAAGCTTCTGCTCCCCAGATTGCTTGATGGTGATTTTGATCTCAGGAGGGCAAATATAGTTCTCCAAGTTCTTTGGGGGCTTCTTCGCTCTCTTGGTGGTCTGGATCTTTAGCTTTAAACTCCCCTCCGTGAAGTTAGCCTCCTTGATGGAAAACTCTTGCTCCTCCAGGCCATCTCCTGCCACCCATTTCTCACTGTCCGCATTGGAAGTAGAATCCACATCTCTTCCAGAACCCAGCTCATCCTCTTCCTCAGGCTCCAGCCTCTCACTGCTCACCGGGATCCCTTTACCCGCGCCTGCCGCAGGCAGCATCGTCTCCCCTGCACAGCCAGAGACAGGTGGAGGCTTCGTAGAGGTGACAGCAGCTGGCAGAAAGTCTGCCTCGCCTCCTCTCTGCCGGGAGCTGCTCAAAGCCTCCCTGGGCTCCATAGCAATACCACAACACCCTGGAGTTTTACTGGAGGGAAGGGGAGTACGGGAGGGGGTGAGGAAAGCAAAGGCGGGTACAATCCCAGGGAGCGAGTGGTAACTGTCCACCAAATCAATGTCCTGTTCACCCAGAGGCTGCAAGGAGCTCAGAAGAGACCAAATCTGCCACTGTCAAAAGAAAGGAGAAGAAAAAGAGGAAGTTAGCACATACATGTTTGACACACACATGTCAAATGCGTGTGGAGATGACTGAAACAGGGCATAGGGCAAATTCAGGCTTCCCCTGCAGCATCCCAAGGGCTTTCCTTGAAGCAAAATGGGAACCAAGCCTTGCCAGCATTTCTGAGGACTGGATCTGGTATCACAAAGCAAGGAACAATAGCCACGTCTATTGCTAAAATTATGAAAATTAATATATTAAAAAAAGAAAAACAAAAACACTCAAAAGTGTTGTCTAATGCAAACACTTTCAACTCAATTCAGGAAATAAATGAGAGGACAACCAGTTCTCCGCACCCATGAACCTCCTGTTACTTCAAAGCTCTCACTGTCACAGGGTTTTCAGAGGGGAAAAAAAACTGGAGGCGGATACTTGCCTTGGGTTAAACAATAACCTAATGATCAGACCACAGAAGACATGGTGTTGCCCTCTGAATCAGCAGCAGAGTTCCAAACTCTCTCTCTCCCCACTCTCCAGGTATGAGAGAGAGATGCCCTTGGCTGCCAGCTATTCTGATGGAGACCCTGCTTTGGATGATTTATTCGTTCCAGACTGTCTGCAGCCCAAAGTGCTCCCTGGGATGCTGGAAGTGCAGGAAGATCCATTGCAGGGTGATCGAGGAAAGCTAAACTCAAGGTTTTCCAGAGTTCTCGTGCCCTTGGGTACTACTGCTCTATGGTAAAGCCTTGGGCTGGCTGATGCACAGAGTGCTCTCATCCTTGCAAATTTTGTCTATCCTTAGAACATCAGAGATGGAACCCTTTGAGGTGGAAGCACTCGTTTTGGTGCCTTACAAAGTCTCAGCTAAAGTTAAGGGGAGAAGCTGTGAATGTTCAATTGAGGGAAAAGTTGTATCGCCCAATGACACAGAAAGGCTAATAGCAAACATCTTGTTAAAAATAATACTTCTATGGTGTTTGTAATAGTATTGAGATGCTTTCATACTCCCTCCCTAAAATGCCCTTATTGCTGCCCCCCACATATGCCTCCATCATGGCAAGACAATTCAGACTACAAAATTATCAGAGGAGTCTACAAAAGTGTAGACTGCAAAATCAGCAGAGAGAAATAAATATATTTTCTGCTGCTTTAGGAGAAACAGCTCTCCAGTGGATCAGAGGAGTAACACTTCTGGCACATGGAAAAGGAAACAAGAAGGCACTGCCAGGAGCAGGAGCTAAAGGGATGCAGGCTGACTGTTTCAGCAGTAGCTCCCTGCTAGACCAGCTCTGCTTCACTCGACCAACTGCAATCAAGATCTGAGCACAGCCAGGGATTTCCCAGGTCATTCTTAGCAGCAATATACTGTAAAGCAGAAACAAAAATGATCTTGCTACCTATCACCAAATCAGAACAACCATGTCAGTCTAGGCTACTCCAAAGCACAGCTCACCTAGGAAAACTAAAAAACACATGTACTGCAGGCTTCTTGCTGCTTTTTAAAGGTACCTTGTGGGAGCTTGAAATTCAACAAGAAGTAATAACAAGCACTTTTATTAGTTATAGATCCACATTTACACTGGAGTGTGGCCATGGGTCACTTGTCTGACCTGGGCACATATGGCTACTAATGGAAAGTCCTAGCCATCCTAGAGCTCCATGAAATCATTAGGTGACCTCCACCCAGGTCTCAGCAGACACAAATTCAAATAAAGTTCCCATAAATAGCACAAGCTGACAACCCAAGCAGAAAGGGGAAAAAAAAAAAAGGATAACTCAGAGCTTGAATTGCTGTCTGTCTTTAGAGATGGTTTCTGTAGCTCACAGGAGATAGAAAGACACCATAAAAACACTTATACTTTTTATACTTAAGTTGCACATCTTCTAGCAATAGTGGGAGACATTTCCCAGAGCTGCTGCCACTGGTCTCATTTAAGATGATCTTGAGGAACTAACAGACCCAAGGTCTCCTGCATACCTACCCTGACTCACCCTGAGGTCAGCAAGTCTCTTCATTTCACCACATGGGAAACAAGGATCATGCTTAGCTCCTTCAAACCAACTGTAGCGTGGCTTAGTTAATGTCCTTACATAGTTTCGAACCCAAGTGTTTACCGTGTGGTTGTTGCTAATTACAAACACAATTACTACATTAAAGCCACCCAGTTGCAAGGAACTGCTCCACCTAATTCACTGACTTTGCACCTTGCCTCTCCTTTGTGCCTATGGAGGTGATGGGAGTCAGAGATACCTTCCTCTTCCAACTGGTCCCATAAAAAAAACAAAAACAAAAACAACAAAAAAAACGCACCCCAAAACAACAACAAAACAGCACATAAAAAAAATGACAAGCCAAAAAAAAACCCACAAAAATTTATCTTATTTATCTGCCATTTTGCATTGTTAATCTACTTGAAGAGGGACACAATGTACACATACTCCTGGGCTGCAACACAAACACAAGGTGGTAAAAGCTTGGCGGTGGTGCAGCATTCCAGGGAGTTACTGCTCTGGTATGCACGCATGTACAATGGGCACTCTGTGCCGGCCTCCGCCCACAGGCTTTTAACCTCTCTCAATGCTGGCTGAAAAGAGAAGGCTCTGGCAGACAGCTTGTAACTCAGCACGATGAGCCCACAGTCACTAAGGGTGCAAGGAAGGGACCACAGCCACTGGCATAATGAACCAACCCACTTGAGACCCTATGCTGAAGGGGAGCTTAAATACAGCTCATGGCTCTGAGCCAGGAAGGGTCTTTCAGGTTTTGAGCAACTGAGTAATGTTTTATGGTGCATGGGTGAATAAAAAGACAGGTTTCTGCTCCAAAGACTTGTGGGTCTTGGACCCAAACTCTGGGTCATAATGTCCAAACACTCATCCCTGCTTGGCTGTGTGCCTCTAGGTCAGAATAAACAAGCAACAAATGAATAAAGTCATTGCATTACAGCAGGTGAGTTCATGCCAAATCCACCTTAAAATCCAACTTAAAAATATTGGCCTCTTGTTCTGCCAAGAGCCTGCAAATGATGATATCACCAAACCCGCAGGTAGCAACAAATAACCCTGCACTCAAATGTTGCACACAGAATTAAGTGGGTCATTGTTTTAGGTATCTCTTTACTCTCCTTCAGGGTTAATAGTTAAATCGCTTGGGTGCAGGGACATTATACTTGTCTTTCTAGTTCGGGCAGGCTACCTGTGCTTTGACTAACTAGAAACCTCACTTCAGGCTTCTGAACGTGTAACCTCTCTTGGAAACCTCCCTACCTCTCCTCTCCAGGGTGCCCGCAAGCAGCATCATAGAATCATAGAGTAATTTGGGATGAAAGAGACCTTAATGCTCATCTGATTCCACCCCCCTGACAAGGGCAGGGACACCTTCCACTAGACCAGGTTGTTCCAAGCCCCATCCAACCTGGCCTTGAACACAGAATCACAGAATCAGTTAGGTTGGAAAAGACCTTTGAGATCATCAAGTCCAACCTATGACCTAACAAGACCTTAACAACTAACCCATGGCACTAAGCGCCACATCCAATCTTTTTTTTAAACACCTCCAGGGACAATGACTCCACCACCTCCCTGGGCATCTGATTCCAATGGCCAATCACTCTTTCTGTGAAGAATTTTTTCCTAATGTCTAGCCTACACTTCCCTGGCACAGCTTAAGACTGTGTCCACACTTCCAGGGGTGGGGCAGCTGCAACTTCTCTGAGCAACCTGTGCCAGTGCCTCACAACCCTCATTGGGAAGAATTTCTTCCTAATATCCAAACTAAACCTACTCTCTGTCAGTTTAAAGCCATTCCCTCTTGTCCTACTGCTGGAAGAGCTCTGTCTCTATTTTAAACACAAAAGACATGGAGTCTGTCTAGACTCTTAAGTGCTCACCCAAGCTGCCCTTCCAGGCCTTCGATGCTCACCAGCATCAAGTTCTGTTCAATAAGCAGCTACAGAGGCATCCAAATTAAGTTCATGGAGGAAAATGTTACTGCTAGCAGGCTTCCTGCAGTCAAGTTAAATTTGAGGAGGATAATTCACAGGTGAATGACAACAAATTTCACAGAAGTTGGCATTAGCTCTTAATTAGGGAGAGATTCACGCTTCCTCTGATAAGTACTGAGAAATAATCAAATGCCTGCTTGCTCAGCCTTGCTGCCAGTGCTCAGGTTTCTTATCAGCTCCTTTGGGTCATACTGGATATTTCCCATTAAGACTTCTGAATATGCTCCCTTCTCATGCCTCAGGCAACTGCCCATGCTTGTAAGTATTCAGATGCCAGGACTATAAAGTGATTAAGGTGAAAATTTGCTGAGGACAAAAACAGAGGTGAGAGCCCATAGGAGGAGGGAGACATTCCCTTATTCATGATTCTCCATGAAATGAAAGTGGACGTAATACTTGGCATGGCTATTGTCCTAAGCTTGGACTTCAAGGTCTTTTCCAATCTCAATAGTTCTATGATTCTAAGTGTCAGAGCAATCAAATTCGTAACAAGCAAACACTTTTTTGATGTATGAAGGCAAGGCAGGCTCAACTGCCCAGCTTCTGTGCTGTTCCTCTGAACTGCTCAAGCACCAGAAACACCAGCAGGGAGTTGAGAGTAATACTAAGAGATGCAGCCCAAATCCTTTCTGTGCTACTTAAACTTGCATCTCAGAGTCTATGAATAAAATTACTTAGGACGAAAATGCAAAAAAAAAAGTCTATTGAACAGGTTCAAGTGAGGCGAAACTGAGGCACAAGTCTAAGAGTGTTATAGTGAATACAAAGTAGAGGTCACATCTTTTCTAGCCCCTCATCTATCAGGTTGCCTTTGTATCTCGCATTCTCCCACGGGACATACACTTAAATCCCTAATCTCTGCAAAATATCAGAAATCCTGGAAGCCTCTTTATACTCCATCTTTCTAAAACCATTCACTACAAAGCACTGGAGACTACACAGCAGTATTTAATGATGAGATATCACCTTTCACTCCAAAGGCTCCCAGGTTGCTTCCATGATTATATATGCCACTATTGAAATGCAGCTGCCTCTGGGGCAGCGGCCACTGGACAACCCACATTAAACCCGAGGGAAAGTTTTGGTCGGAAACCTGCTTTTATGAAAAGTGTCCATGAAACTTCAGAATTCATCAAGGGACTTAAAACCACAACAGTCTGGTGTGTGGCAAGCTGCACTGAGCTCAGTTAACCCACATTAAGAGTACAAAAAATGCACTAACATATTTCTTAATTCTTATTTCGAAAAAAAAAAAAAAAAAAAGAAGTTGGAATTTCATGCTTGGTTGTGGTCTCCATCCATGCACTGCCAGATAGCCAGCAGCATGACTTTGATGAAGATCACGAAGAGACATCTGATCGCACTTAATGGAAGGGACAAGAACACAATATGAGACTTAAAACTTTCTTTGTGATGACTTAAAGGCAGTTCCAGAGGATGGGCAAAACTTTTGAGCCATATAGCCAGCCTGGTGCAGACAAGTGATACAATAGGGCACAATACAAAGTCTGCTGGGATAAAATTAAATCACTGCATATTTTTTTTAACAAATTTGAACCAGGAATATAAGTTTATACTGGATCAGTATCATGTACCAGTAGCATATTTAATCCACTGCTCAGAGCCCCTCAAGCTAGATTTATCACATCTTTGGACCACAGCCTTAGTTACTTCCTGAGGCCATGATACTCTTAAAGAACAGCCCACCTTTGGCAATGAGCTCAAATAATGATTGTGACAGTTAATTTTCTGTGCACACTATAGATCACATAGGACACCCTCTTCTTTTCACCTGCCTGGTGTCGATCAGGACAGAAAAAAAGGCAGAATAACTTCCTCTTCAAGGAAAATGTCATCTCTTCATAAAGAATTAGGAATGGTCTGGTTGTGTCTCAGGGGACATTTAAGTTTGTTATCAAGAAGAGGTTCTTCACCCAGAGGGTGATCAGGCACTGAGAACGGGGGTCACAGCAACAAGCCTAACAGAGCTCAAGAAGTTTGTCCAATGCTCTCAGGCACACGGTAGTATTGTTGAGCGTGTCCTGTGCAGGGCCAGGAGCTGGACTCAGTGATCCTTGTGGTTACCTTCTAACTCAAGGTATTCTGTGACTGTGAATCCCAACCAGGCACAACCCTGAGCATCTTGCCCTAGGTGACCATGTGCTGAGCAGTATGGTGGGCTGGATGATCTCCAGAGGCCCTTCCAACCCCAGGCATTCTGTGCTTCTGTGATGTATTACTTGGCCTCTATCTCCAGTGCGGGGCAAATTGGTCTCTTCACTGCACAACAATTTTAAACCCACTGCTATAATCCTGTCTACAAGGTATACCTGAATATAGACATATATAAAATAAATATAAGTGTACAACAGCTAAGATCCTCAACTGAAGATAATTGCAAATTATATGGCCATATATGAATGCCTGTGATCCACAAATTATCTATAAAAATAACTAACTAACTAAGGCATATGATTCATTAATAGGGTGAATTAGAAGAAGAAAATTAATTCCTCTCTGTGTGGTACCCCTGCCACCAACTCTGCTTTTATCCAGTCTTTCCACCTCTGCCTCTGATTTTTCATGGATTATATGAGGACTTTCTCTGAAGGGACAGGATGCAAGTCATCCTAGATGTGGTCTATCCACATGAAAACAAGAAACAAGGGTTGATGGCAGTTGCCAGAACAACAGCAGAAATGTAATCTTTACTTGTTTCCATCACATTGTCCTGAATCCAAGTGCTACACTGACTGACGGCTCTGCCTCAGTGTGCTCAGGCCTGGCAAAAAGAGGCAGGAAAAGTCACACTGGAGGGAAAAAGGCATGGTAACCCAAATATGTCTCACAGCCAGATAAAGACGCAAGCATCCTCCCCAAGACAAAGAGACATAAATAAATGAGAGTCCAAGTACATCTGTAATTACAGAGGCATGTAAGTGTGCACATTACACACATGTGTATTTGTCTTCTCAACACAGAGACATTAAGAGTAGATTATGGAATCATATCTGGCTCCATAATTAGGTTTGAGACATTATAATTAGATCAGGTAGCCACCTTTCTATGTAAGTAACTAACTATCATACAGGGATGACAAGAGGGCCAACTGAGTGATTAAACAACTGACATGGCCATAAATCACGAGGCCCATAAAGAAATACTGCCCAAGGTACAGCTGTGGCAACAGCCAGCGTAGCAAAGCACCCATCTGCGGGAGGAGGAGAGGTGCTCATCCTGTTGCCCAAGGACTTTTACAAGCTTCTGCCTGAGAACTGTGCCAAGGTTTTGTAAATCCACTTACCCACAACCTAAAACTGTGTCTGTGTGTTGGGGAAGAGAGCTTGGACATCAGAGCTGTGAACACCTCCTCACAGAGACTTTTGCTCTCTACCGGACCAACATCACCCCACTTGTGTCCTCAAACAACAAAAAGTTGGCTTGGGTTGGAAGGGACCTTAATGACCGTCTTGTTCCAATGGCCCTGCCATGGGCAACACTAGACCAGGTTGCTCCAAGCCCTGTCCAACCTGGCCTTAACACTTCCAGGCATTCAAAACTTCTCTGGAAAATCAAGGAGTAGTGTTTGATCCTAATTACATCGAGAGCTGGCATGTCATTTTTACCCGTCAACCTTCTGAAGATTAGGCCTCCAGGACACAAGACAGCAGAAGAGATGCCAACTGTGCTTCAGCTCATTACAACACAAAAAATCAAGCCAGGAGATTTGCCTAAGTCAGGTCAACATCAGGTTGCTGAGTTCCCAGATCTAGGATCATCACTCTTGACATGAAGCATGACCCAGGAGACCACCTCAGGCACTCTGCTGGGTGCAACAGTGTATGCCACTGCAAGGGTAAAACTTACTCCATTAACAACAGCCATAAAACTCTTTAGAGGGTAGTGTCAATATGCACAGAAGGGGACCTAAATGCTTACTCCATTCCAGCCAGCTCTTGCCAAGCACACCATCCTGGAGGTAGCAGCAGCTACTCCAGGCTACAAATGGAAAGTTTTATGGGTATTTAGGGAAAGGTTATTGGCACACAGATCAGCCACAGAAAGTAAAACCCTGAACAATTCCATCATCTGTGTTACCAAACTTTCCTAGATCAACTCTGTTCTTGGAGAACTGCCATGAGACACAGTAGCCTCCTTCTAACACCATCATGGCAGGCAATAATCTCTCTTTCTCCCTCTGATCAGGTATTTCCTTCTGCACCATGAAATGTGTGGAATATTATTTCTCTGTATAAATCATTAACGAAAGTTTTGTTATTATTTACTGCTGCTGCTACGGGACTCTTCCTTTT
The DNA here is from genome assembly GCA_013390005.1 of Calyptomena viridis. Classification (NCBI taxonomy): domain Eukaryota; kingdom Metazoa; phylum Chordata; class Aves; order Passeriformes; family Eurylaimidae; genus Calyptomena; species Calyptomena viridis. The sequence continues at coordinate 35,932 of WEIV01008715.1, read as the reverse complement.
TCCTTTTTTTTCCTCCCCGCTCCTCCGTTATTTCATTTTTGCTTGCACAACTGCCAAATACACCAGCTTTCCCTTCCTTCAGGAAAAACAAGGAAATAAATAAAATAAAACAACACATCTGATAGGTAATACACCAGATCTTGGCTCAGCATCCATTCCTCAGAGCTGTAAGTGATGGCACAAGGGGGACCAAAAAGGCTTCAGTCCAGGGTCTATACTATGCCCAGTTTGGAGTCTGTACAAACACATCCCATGTGATTCCATTCTGCTTGATTCAAATGATGCTAGGGGTAAGAAAGGTTGTATTTTCTCCATCCAGGTTTGCACTGTGTGTTTCCATGCTGAGTCAGCATGTCTTGCTTGGTGCTGTACAATGTACTGAGCATCCCAGCAGAAAGGGGGGAATGTGAGAAAACAGGGTTTTTAAAGGGCATACAAGAAGAAGGGCAATAATTTGGAGTATTTAGAAGAAGGCACTGAGGCTGCTTTGTCCTGCAGAATTAATCAGTCTTTTGTCTTTGAGGGAAAAGAGAGTGTTAGGGCCAGCAATATAAGAAATGCTTTTAAGTCCTCATGGACAGAAGAAGAAGAAAAATCAGGAGGAAAATGCAGCACAGGACACAACTGGATATGGCTGGATGCACAAAGGGCAAAGAGCAGCCCATGGTGCTGGGACAGTGATATCAAGAGGCAAAAATCATTAGTTGGGAGCATGCCAGTGGGAATACCTGAGGCCAGGAATAAAGGCAAGATAACTGACAGCTGCTGTGGGCAAAGGAAGGGAGTACTTTTGCCTGCCATGAGGCTGAAGAGGAAGTCATTACAGAAGTGCTGGATGAAGTTGAATCAGAACAGGATAAAACCAGCTGAGTATCTACACACCTGAAAGGCCTCTCCAGCTCAATTACTTCACTGTCCTCTTTGTACACATTGCATTCCCTCTGAGGCAGCAAATAGGTCAGGAGCACCAGACTCACCACTCACATCCTAGGACTTTAGATTGTTATTCCCTTAGAATTATGGAATCATTAAGGTTGGAAAATCACTCTAAGATCATTGATTCCAAACATTAACCGAGCACTGCCAAGCCCATCACTAAACCATGTCCCCAGCTGCTGAATCCATACATTTTTTGAACACTTCCAAGGATGGTGATTCTACCACTTCCCATGGCAGCCTGTTCCAATGCCTGATCAGCCTCCCAGGAAAGAATTCATTCCTAGTATCTAATCTAAACCTTCCTGCAGCAACTGGAGGCCATTTCCTTTCATTCTGTCGCTTGAAATAATTGTATACTTGAAATACACCACTGACTCCAGGAGGATATTAAAGGTTGGAATTGGGTCAGGATTTGAGGGAATCCACGGTCAAGTCATGGGTGCCACCTCTCTTCATCGATGACCTGTGGATCTCTGTCTCTCTTAACCTGAACCCTTCACCTATGTGCCAACCAAGCAAAGATTGTTCTGTGGGCTTTGATGGGTTAAGGGATCTCTGAACTGATGCACCTATACTGCTGTTCCCAGACGGAGATGGGTGTGGCTTTGAATAGATTCTGAGTTCCTTCCTAGGACCACACCACAGCTTATTGTTGTCTTATTTGTTGCTCATACTTTTTTTTTTTTCCCAAAGGTTTTCTTTAAGGGCCTTGGGAGGTCTGTACACTGAGCTAAGGGTAGAGAAAATTTTCTGGACTGAAAGTCACACTTAAAAGGCAGCATGTTCTAAGAGCAGATGTGTCTTCAACTCTGATGATAGGAAGGAGCAGCACTCATGTTCCTGTGACTACCTCCTATGACACAGACCGCTCATCTAATGTAACAAACACCTATAACAAATGCCATTTATGACACTTACCTAACAGGATTGTTGTGACAGTGCCTCTCTCTCTAAGCCAACAGACTACAAGAACACCACTGACTTCAGGATGCCTGCAAGGATACTTAATCTTTCACAGCATCAGGAACCTCAACCTTCAATTTTTATCCCACTCACACTCAAAAGATGACAGAGCCCATAAAGAAGCCCCATGTACATAAGATATGGACTGCGGGTGATTAGAATAAATTGAAAAAAGAAAGTATTTCCTCTTCTTCACTCACTTCCACTTTTTCTGAATAAATTGGAAAAAAAAAAGGAACAACTGATAGCTGGAAAGATTTACTCAACTTTTCAGGAAGAAAATGGTCATAAAATAAAGCAAAAGCATGACATTTTTCAGCCCATTAGGTGGAGATTTGTGAAAATTACAACTATGTGAATGTAAAGGTTAATACTTTAAACTGGTTTGCAACCCTAGAAACAGTGGACATGTATAGTAGCACTTTACCCAGATGCCTGCTACAACACTCTCCATGTGTACAATTCTGTTCAAACACTTACTAAACTCCCCCAGTTAAGCTTCATGTCTCTGATCCCTTCTGAAAAAGAACTGAGGAATTCAGAAGAGAATTATTCCCCTGGCAGAATTCTATTGAATCCCCACTATAGAGCTCCATAGGAAGGCTTTAGAGAGTTAGAAAAAAAAAAAAGGGTGAGGGGGTGGGAAGGAAAAAAAAACTACAGGAAGGATTTCCTTGTCTAGCAAACTAATAGGATTTCAGAGGGGTTTCAGTGGAAACCCCACTGCATTCTCCAAAGACAAGAATTTAGCAAGTCTGGAGGAGTGGTAGGCATGGATCACAGCATCACTCCAGAATACACAGGGTCAGGGAACAGAGGGAAGTCAGGCCAGTGTCCAAGTCTTAGAAATCACATCAGTAGGATATTCAGGATATGTGGATTCATATGGAGGAAAGATGTGCCTGTAACACCTTGCAGCTTGACCTCTGGTTTGAGTATCATTTTCTCCCTTCCATCTTAAAACCAGCTTCTCCATCTGCTAAAATGCCAGGACAAAAACAGAGTGATTCACTGTATACATATATATCTCTCAGTTTTAAAGGTTAAGGCTAACAAAAATTTCAAAGTAACTTAAAACCTCAGGCTTCCGATCTTTAACCCATCTCTAATTTTGAGGTATTTGAGTGAGTCCTGGCTTACCCCATGTTTCCCTACCACACATTCTTCTGAAAAGCTTTCCCAAGCACTATTACAGGTTATGCCATAGTATAGTAGAGGAAACTTTGCTCTCATTACTGCCACATTCATAGAGCCCTTATCTGCCCAGGACTGCACAGCAACCCTTACAGACACGGGAATTCACTCCTTCAGAGGCACTGAGAAGCTAAAAAGGTCTTCTCACAATGGTGTTTAGCCAACCTCAGCTCCTTGCCTTGCCAGGCTTTTGTATCCCAATGTATTGCAGAGCCTTGGGCCACATCGTGCTCTGGTGTTCACCAGGTCAGGTCAGAGCCTTGCCACCATCTTCTGCCCTCACATTCATTTGGAAAATGGTTTCCTTCTGCATGGGTTTTCCACACATTTTGCTTGCTCTCAAAAAGTTACATCAGACTCAACAGCCCTCCACAGTGAAATAACTCAGCCTCATCCTTACCACCTGCACAACTCCTATTTTCCATGCCAAAGCCCTGTGCTGGATGGACAAGTACACAAGCCCCAGCTCTGTCCCACTGATAAGCAAGGATAAACCTGACCCAGGGAACTGTGAGAAATAGCAGTGACTGTATTCCCAGAGTACTTTTCTGACCACCTTTCTCTTTGGTCACCTGTGCTTCAGACCCATCACTTCCTCTTTCTTATCCAAAGTCAACAGAGTCATTGTCACACACTGGCAATGGCACAGTGAGCAGGCAGCTAGGCAAGGATCACAGGGATACAGAGGCCTGACAGCTTGCAAAAATCCACAGCTGGACTTGGAAGTGAGCTAGAGCTGCAAAGGTCATAATCAAGTTTGGATCAAATCCTCAGGGTGTGTGATGTCCAGTGTTTCTACTCGGTCTTTCAGAGAGACATAAAAGACAACAAAAGCCTAAGTGAAATAACACCAAAATATTGCTTTTCATACCCAGTTGTTCCACAGCTTACAGTAAAAGCTCATCATTGCATTTGGACAATGTGCCCTCCAAAGTAAATCCAACTCCAAAGGAGCAAAATAGCCCCTAACTTTGCACTCTCTCAAGAGCTGATAAACATAAATTAGCAGCCACTACTTCTTTCACACATTTCCACAGCTCTGAAAGACAAGCTGTATTATTCTCTGACTGCTTTTATTCAATTTAAGAAATTATTTTGTCTTTCTTTTCTCCCTCAGCTGTTTATCTCCCTTGCTTTTTACTTTCTATGGCCAATTAATTGTGATTTCAGAATCCAGGTGCCTGTTGCAGAGCTGTGCCTGGTCCAAGCATCCAGCAGACTGCTAAACAGGTCCAGAAATGCAATAAACTTTTGCAGCCACATCAAGTGAAGCCTTCACATTGGGAGAAGGAGAAACACTCTCCAAGTGTTGCCAACCACACACACTTGCAACCTGATTTCATGCCTGTATCAGAAGGCAAAGCAGTCCCAACCTTGAAAGTTTGGAAATCACTTGCAGATCTGACAGTCCCCCCAGGCTAAAACACAGAATTGAGGGATTTTAAAATCCATCTTTAATCAAGATGATAATTTCCTAAAAGCGTAAATAATTTTATTTCCTCAACAAGAATAACGAGAAAGGAAACCCTTTTTTATCAAATTGGAAAGAGAAAAAGTAATGATAACAGAACTTATAATAGCATCAAAACCAAAGCACTGGGAACCTTCTCCACTCAGGCTGTCCCACAGACTCTCTCCTTTCTCACTAGGCCCTGGACTAGCTCTAAAACTTGGATTGATGCTGTCCTGAGTGTCTGGACTTCGCAGCAATGAGGCCAGAGCTTAGCATAGATTTTGTCTGACCACCTATTATATTACAGGTCATCTATATTAGGAAAAAATTCTTGGCTGTGAGAGTGGTAAGGCCCTGGCACAGGTTGCCCAGAGGAGTTGTAGATGCCTCATCCCTGAAATTGTCCAAGGCCAGGTTGGATGAGGCTTGGAGCAACCTGGGATAGTGGAAGGTGTCCCTGCCCACGGCAGGGTGTCAGAAGTAGATGGTCTTTAAGGTCCCTTCCAACCCAAACCACTCTATGACTACAAGATTCTATGCTTTTTATGTACAAATACGCTGCCCTTGCCTCATCATCAAAAGCACAGTTGATCACAACAGTTATGTGTCCAAAACCCTGCATGCCTACATGCTACAGAAGGCAAAGAGGAAATTCTGCATTTTCTGAACATGGCTTAAAACCTGGCCCTACGTGCCTCATGGAGCACATTTTGGCAGTTATTAATGCTGCCTTTCAACATCATTGCAGACCCACAGATTACAGATACTCCAGAGATGGGTAGTTAATGGGGAGCAAGGAAAACCACCTAGGCATATGGTTAAACAAATCAGTCACCAGTTCACTGGGACAGCTTTCATTTCCATCACAGCAATCTGTTGGATCCCAGAACTGTTTTTACGTGGTTCATTAGACAATAGGCTTTCTTGCTACTAGTTGGGTCAAGAGTCAAAATTGCTGTGTAATTGCAAGTCTCAGAGCACAAGGCAAGAGTTTTTCAGTCCTGGAGGGTGTCGTCCAAAGGGGAAAGAAAACAGAAGGGAAAGATTATGTGTGAGCAACTGAGCCCTACTGAGAGGGCGAAAAAAGTCACTGAAACTGGGATTAGACAAATCTTGTAATGGAAAACAAGAGTCCTGTTGGTAAGCTGGCAATTTCACCTAAGAGATGTGTGTGCTGGGGCAAAGTAGCTCAAAGGATGGGTCAAAAAAGAGCGGAAGAGGAGATTAAGCAGCATCAGAAGCTAAAAAATGATGGTTGGACCTTTTCAAGCATTTAACTCCTTGAGTTAATTAAGCACACAGCAATGGCAGTTGTTAAATGAGAACAGTTCCCAACTTAATCAAAGTACATTGGAAACAATACTGAGCAACCTCAGTAGAGACCCAGTAAATATCAAATTGAGCTAAATAGTTCAGTTAAGATCATTATTAATAATAAATCATGGCCACTGTTTCTTTTGTTTGCCAACAACTAGCATAGTTTATGGCTCTGCACAAACCTAACACACCATTTTATTGCATTTCAAAGAGTGCGTCCTCCTAAAATGATAATGTGTTAATAATCTATGCTGGGCTTTTTGGCAGGAATCAAAAAGCTCAAACAACTTGAAATAACATCAGCTAAAAATTATTTATTCCCCATCCCTAGTTGCAGAGAAAACAGAGGTTTTCTTGGCTCAGTTACTTCTCAATAGACTTCTGGTTTCAATTAAAACTTTGAGTCTGAGAAGTTTAAAAAAAAAAAAAAGCTGAAGCCAATAAGAGATGGAAGAGAAGTCTCCATTCACTGAGTGTTTCTGCCTTTTTTTTTTTTCCCTCCTCTTTTTACATAACTCTTCTGAGCTAAGAGCACAGATTAAAGTACAACTCCATTGTGTGGAAGGGTTTTTCTCCTCTCGGCTAAAAACCACATGGAGATGAAAAAAGTTTCTCCTTTGAGTGGAAGGAGCTTCTGATGAGGGTAGCAATCTCAGTGAAAGCTGAGGAAGTGCAGAATAGCTGTGCATGAAGCAAACACTTGCACATTTTCCCATGAACATGTCCCATCCCTGGAAGTGTTGAAGGCCAGGTTGGACGGGTCTTGGAGCAACCTGGGATAGTGGAAGGTGTCCCTGCCTTGGCTGGGGCGGGGAGGCATTGGAATGAAATGGCCAGGGAGCTGGAACAAGATGAGCTTTAAGGTCCCTTCCAACCAAATCATTCTGTGATTCTACAATTCTATGATTCCCTGATAAGCGTACTTTTTTGCTGTCTACGGTAAAAGGTCCACTTGTATTCTGAGGTTCATACTGTCACTGCCTGTCACTAGACACCTGATTATACCATTTTTGTAGCCTGCATCAAGTTAGTCCTGGATGCAGGGGCTGTAATTTTTCCCATTTGGGCCCATAATATTTCACATAGGACTGGATTTGCTAGCAACCCTTTTCTTCTGGAACAATTCCATAAATACCAGGAGGCTCAGATGACCTCCCTGACAGCAGAGCACTGGCCGGTTCTGCTCTCTACTCGCCTCATGCATCCTTTGCCGTATGACAGACGGATATAGAAGGACACATAGCGTGTCCCCCCCACTCCGGAGCAGGGCCACTGCGGGACGGTGGCTAATGAAACACCTCTGTATGCGGGGAGAACAGCCTGCCAGGCTCCCCTACCCCCCTCCTTCCATCCTTCTACTCCTTCCGGAGCCCGGCTGGGTTAGCCTGGCTCACAGCAGCCGCGGGGACACCGCCACCCCACGGTACCAGAGTGGGTGGGTGCTCCCCTCACATCTCTCCGTGCATCCCCCATGCGCATCCACCACTCACGAAGCCCACCCATCAACCCCTCCCGAGGATTGGGGGACCTGCCCACCGAGGGGTGGCCGAGCCGGGTGTACCCTGTCCCCCCGCCTTCCCGGGCTGGGCTCCCGGCGGCCAAGTGCCCTTTGAGCATCAGGCGTCAGGCCCGGGATTATCGGGGCCGTTTATTTGAAGCGGAAACGAATCGGAAATCCTTCTCTCAACTGCCTTTTGGAGACATAAATACAGCAGGCAGGGGCAGCGCGGGGACCGCCGTGCCCGGGTGGGATGGTGGGATGTTGGGATGCGAACGCACAGACACACTCCCACTGACACATTACATACACTGACACACACTCACAACCCGGGAAACAAGGCCGGGGGGTAGGGGGGGACCCGATTTCCCAGTGTCCGCCGGGAAGACCCGGCGAGGAAGGGGTTGTGAGTGCGAGTGGGAGTGCCCGGCGACGGGCAGGAGCCTTGCGCCAGGGCTGGGGTTGACAATAGCCGCCCGCGGCTGCCGCCTGCCTTCTACCCCCTCTTCCCCAAACCACCCCCCACCCGATAATATCGGTGATATTCAGCCTGTCCATGCCTGAACTCCCCTTCCACTCGCTGTGGGGGGAAAGAGGCCACCGGGGTCCCGGGGGCGGCAATCACCAGCTTATTAAGGACCGATATTAAACCACCGCTCGGGGGGAGGCGGTGGGGGGGACGCTTTGCTAATTACTATCCCCCTGCTCCCCACATCGCTGTTCCCCCACATCGCCCCTTTTCGGAGCTGCGTGTCCTTTTCAATGTCAAAACAAGCCGGGGCTACCCCGGGGCAGCGGCTCCCCCCGCTTCACCCCCCCGAGCACCGCCGCGGAGCCCCCCNACACAGACTCACACGCACACACACTCACACGCACACACTCACACACACAAATCCCCATAAGGTTACAGTGTTGCTCTCTAGCTCCACTTAACCTGCAATTTACGAAGCGGGGGGGTCGTGTCCCCCCCAGTTTCCACAGGCACACACGTAGCTGCCACCTTCACATATAAACACATATAAGCTACCAAAAGGGGGGGCGTAATGGGGGGGGGCACAAGTCGGTGGGGCAAATACATTATGCAAACTCTTTAAAAAATTCCAACCCCTTCCCAGTACCACGGTCTTACACACACCAGCACCCCCCCTCCGCAACCACACACAAACATACACCCCCTCGCCCTAAACAGTCACAAAGCATGGGGAGGGAAGGGGTCTGAGGGGAGAGGAAAATTCGCATTCATTGCACAGAGGAGGAATATTCCCCCCCTCCCAAAAAACAAATAAAGCCCTTCCCGCGCCATTGCAAAGTCACAACACGAAAGAAGAAAAAAAAAAAAAAAAGGGACGACATTAACTTTTGCATGCAGAGGGAAAAAAAAAAAAGTGGGGGGGGGGAAGAAAAAGGAGAGAAGGGTACGACCCTCCTTCAATCCCGATCACCACGACAGACCTTTCCTCGATTCCTCAGGATTTTTGTTGCTATTTTTTTTTTTTTTCGCTTTTACTAACCCATATCCCCAAAACGGCAGCGGGGGCTTTTTAGCAGCTTCCTCTTCTTCTTCTTTCTTCCTCCTCCTCCTCCTTCCTCGGATTTCCCTCCTTCTTGTCTCTTCTCTTTTAGATCCCGGTTTCAATCCCTCGCCACAGCCCCCAAAGGTGCTTTTGCTTGTGTTGCGGCAAACCCATGGCGGTGTTCATCTGTCAGATGGGGATGAGGGGAGCGCCCGGCCGCGCAGCGCACGCAGAGCGCAGAGGGAGGAGGGCGGGGGGAGGAGGAAGGCACCGGAGAGAGGGAGATGGACGGACAGACAGACGGACGGAGAGATAGCTCGAGAGATAAATGATAGAGAGGGATAAATAGAACGAGATAGAGCGAGAAAGGGGGGAAAATGGCGTCTTGGAAAGCCGGAATCCCGGAGTAAATCAAATTAACACGCAACACCCAGAGCAGTCCCGGCTAATTTTAGCAGGATCCAAAATAAAATGAAAAGGAAAAAGAGGGGTGTGTAGGAGGAGAAGGGGGAGGTTGGAGGTGGGGGGTGAAAGAAAGGAGGAGGGGGTAAGAAGGGGGAAAAAAAAACCCCAAAGCCCCTCAATTCACTGGGTAAAATCCTGGATTTGAAATCGATGGAGCTCGTCTCTAG
>WEIV01008715.1:10453-25302 GCA_013390005.1 Calyptomena viridis | reverse complement strand
CCTACTCCTGATGGGGCTGGGGTCGGTGCTCACGCACTCACACACTCACACGACGCGCACACACACACCCGCAATCTCCCTCCCTGCTGCGAAAGGGTGCGCCTGGGGGCGGCTTTTTGCTCCCCCGCTGGATTTTTCCTTTATCTGTCTTTTATTTTGTCTTTTTTGGTCTGGTTCCCCCCCACTCTCTCCCTCTCTCTCGCTCTCTGCAAGGGGCGGTGATTTGGCTAAGCAGATCTTGGGGGCTGATGGGTCTCTCTTTCCTCTGTTTCTATCGCTCGCTCCCGGAGTCCTGCAGCACTTGGGGGGAAGAAGGTGGGGGGCGAAGTGTAGGGAATAAATGGTAATGATCAGGCACACACACACAGACACACACACACGCACGCACGCAGACACTCTCTCGGTGTGGCTGCAATGCTCAGCTCTGGGTTAATGTACTCAACAGTGCCACTACCTGACACAACAGCAGCACTGATGGGGGCAGGGGAGAAAAGGCAGAGGAGGTGAGATTCAGGGCAGTGATATTTATCCCATTTATCCCACTCCAAGTCCAATCTCTCTCACGCCATCCCCCCAGTCCCACCCTCCCTGCCATATGCTTTTCACTGCGAGCTCGTGACCTATGCGGGAGATTTTTGGGGTCCAGTGAATGCAGTGAGAATTCCCTGTCTGGGCCTGGGAGTGACAAGCAAGGACTCTCTACACCTAATTAAAGGACTAAAGCCCCCCCCCCCCCCATACACACATCTTTCAGTATGGAGCAGTAACAGCGTCAAAATACAGCACAAACTCAGCTCCAGGCCAGTGGAGCTGTGCAAAATCCAAGTCGTTAGGCTTTTCCTTTCCCACCCTTGCTCTGCCAGCAGTCTGGATGACACTGCCATTTGGGTTGCCAGTTGGGCAAACCTTTACTCACAGGAGTGAATTGTTGGCTTGTCTGAATAATCACAGAGGTGATGAGAAGGAATCCCGAGAAAAGGGAAGGCCTTGGAGCTGTGAAAGTGTACTTACAGACGAAGGTAACATCGGAGGGAAGTTCCCTTACATGTCTGATCCCTTGCAGAGATGGTGCCACAAGGTTCACTATCCCAGAGTGTTGCAGGAGGCCCAAAGTAAATAAATTTTCCCCCCTTTTCTCTGGGAGAAATGTTAACTTTAGTCCATCATCCTGAGTGACCTGAATTCAGGGTTCGACTGAGGCAGGGACTGCCTGGATTGACCCTTACCTGTCAAGGAGGCTTGTCCGTGTGCCCTTATAGATTCATAGAATAATGTGGATTGGAAGAGACCTTAAAGACCATCTGGGAGAGGGACACCTGCCACTAGCCAGGTTGCTCCAGACCCCAATCCAACCTGACCTTGAACACTATCACAGATGGGCAGCCTCAGCTTCTCTGGGCAACCTGTGCCAGGCCCTCACCAACCTCATAGTCAAGAATTTAATCCCAACATCTAAACCTTCCCTCTTTCAGTTTGAAGCCATTCTTCTTGTCCTGTCACTCTAGACCCTTGCAAAAGTCCCTCTCTAGGTCGCTTGGAGATCCCTTCGGCACTGGAAAGGGCTCTAAGGTCTCCCCAGAGCCTTCTCCTCTCCAGACTGAACAACCCCAGCTCTCTCAGCCTGTCTCCTTAGAAGCAATGTGTAGCAACTGATCTACAACACACGTGACAGTCTAACACCAGATGGATAGAAAAGCTTTGTGGGGCTCATGAGACGCCAGCACAGCCCTCACCAACCCTCAGCAGACTCGGTGACATGGATGAGTATGTGCCCTCAGCCCCACTGTGTTTCCTTACGCTTTCTGGGAAAAGCTCCTAGATTAAACCACACCTTTGGATCTCCTCACACGACTGACATCTGCCGTGATACCTGCTAATCCTGAACAGATGATCTTAGAGGCAACAGGCTGTATCTGTCCTTATCTTATGGTTCTTTCCTCACACTTCTCTCCACTAATAGGAGAAAACAAATAATAAAATACACAAAAAGCCCTCCAAATGATGACCCCACCTCCATCCCAAACAAATACAAGACTCAAAAACTTTCAGATCGGAAATGTTACACTGAAAATGTTGACATTTCTGATTGAAACCAAACAAGAATTGTCATTTCCAATCAGTGCTTTGACATGGAAGGGAGGCTTGTTTGTTTGAATTAAATCACCCAACTGGAGCTACATTTTGTCATTTTGTATCCAAATGAAATAAAAAAGAAACAGTTTCAACATTTCTTGGCAGAGCTGCCAGTGACATTTCCTATGAAGAATTCTGGTTTTGAAAACTTTTGGCAGGTGAACTCTGTGTAAGAACTCCACTGACCATCATCTTCCTCCTTGGGATAAGGTGACACATGGTTATGAAATAATTGGCGTAATTGAATTAAAACAGAAAACCAAATTATGGAACAAAATACTCAAAAAAAATTACTTTTGATTTTTCTTTCCAAGAAAATAGTCTTTTGTTTATATTAAATAAGTTTGGGATAAAAAGTGTTTTGTAAGCCTTTGCTATTTTCTCTTGTATTACTTTTCTTCTAGAGAGTGTACATATACATACACAAATGTATTTAAGCATCTTCACATAAATGACTTGTTTAATGCTCACTTTGAGAACACAGCAGAGTTTAAAGAAATAATAGTAAAAAAGCCACAGTCCTAAAGAAAATTTTTGATTGACCCAAAGTTTTTTTAGGCCTGTTTTATGTATAACTGACAGAAAAAAATTACACCTGGTTACCAGTAGACATCAAACTCTGTCAGGATAAATTTCATAAGCAGAAAAAGACCCATCCCTTTGAGTGGTCACCTTGTAGGACATGTGTGCATAAATCATTAGGAAGCAGGGTTGACATCAAAGGTTTTCTCCCTATGGTTTTGTCTTCTAGATCTAGAAAGTTTTTTACTCTTTTAAAAAAGCTCCTCCCTCTGACTCTGCTGTGTGTCAAGGAGTTCATACAATGTAAGTGGATAATCTCAAAAAGGAAATTTCCTCCTCTTTGTTCTTTTCACTCAAAAAATATGATGGCATTCATAACATTGGTTTGGTTCCTGCAGTTGACCTTAGTTTCCTATTCGTGTCTAACAGTCTGCACATAACCTTGACTGCATGAGACAGGCAGATGTTTTATAATGAAGGCCATGAGCCCGTTATTTTTATATAAATAGCATATTGAGTTAAATATGTATATAAGTCTAGGTTCAAGGTATGAATTAAAGTTATGCAGAAATATTGGGTGATTTGTAAATCAATGTGAAAGATAAAAGATCTTGTGAGGCCCCCAGTAAAACAATGGTAACCTCGTATGACTCAGAAATACAAACAGATCATTAAAAGTATCTATTTACTATCATTTAAATTGCTTTAATCAGACCATTTTCCTTATGTGTTTTAGCTTCTCAGATGTCTAGCACACTTCTAAGCTTATCTATCCGTCTATCCATCTATCCATCTATCCGTCCATCCATCCATCCATCCATCCATCCATCCATCCATCCATCCATCCATCCATCCATCCATCCATCTTTTTATCTGTCTTTCATTTATCTATTTCTATGTACACATGCAACGAAGATCTCAGATGTACAGCAGTTACCAATTCTTTGTATCCCACTACAGCATAAGCCATGAACTGTCAAATTCCAAGACAGGTGAGAAAATATGAATGTATTTCAACTCTTGTTTTTATTTCCCCCACCCCCTTCCCTCAGGAGTCAGAAATCCAACTATTTGGACAAATTTGCCTCAAAATAGAAATAGCACTGATTTTTAAAGTTGTCTTTTTATTTTATAAATCCCCCTGACACGTGGTATTCAGTTTCAACATTGTTCTGTGAACAATGACAGGCAAGAATCAAAATTCAGGGCTGAAGAATTGGAAATCGAGCACAACACTAATTTTGGAAGACATTAACCCCCTGTTTTCGTTGATTTTCCATTAGTTGAAGGCATTCATAACCACAGTATCCCCAAATCATTTCTCTTGTACATTATTCTGATAACTGAGTACTGCTATCCCTGTCTCAGCAGCTTCTTGACAGTCACAAAGACTGTGCCATGCTTGCTACTCTCCAAAAACAAAAGCTGAGAGACTTTGTTTTCGGTTTCTCACCCAGGACAATTAGAAGAAAACCTTGGTAGCTTAGCAACTTGTATTACAACATGGGAGATGACCACATGGGAGGCTCAGGTTCAAGTCCAGACTTTCTTATCGGATCTTTCTCTGCCTTCTTCCCCCTACTGAGCCAGTGTCTAAACATTTCTCTGCACACAAAAGTTGTAGTGCTCAGTGATGCAGCACTTGCTGACACACCAGCAGAAGACCAGGACCTGCCCTTTGCTCAGGCTGCTCAGACACACGAGTCCTTTTGAAAACCTTTGAATATTTGCCTCCCGTAGCTCTTTCAACATCCATCAGTTTGTCACTGCTCTTATATTTGTGATTACGTTTCACACTCTTTCCCGAACAAACAAGTAACTCTGATCTTGTAAGTGCATGGAATTCTTTCTCTCATAAATAACTTCAAAGGAATTAGTTACTAATAGGCATCAAAACCTACCCTGGATTCTCATGTGCATCACTGCTTTGTAATGGTGTAGATTTCCATCACGGTTTTCATACAGGTTACAATTTTGCATCTATATGTACATATAGCCTTGAATGCACATACTTATATTTAGTATATTTAAGGCTTTATAAACTAGCATAGAAGCAGTAACATGAATAAGAAGCACAAAACATTAGCAGAAATGTAACATCAGTCAATGAAGCTCAGGACAGGTAGGAGATAATTGAAAGCTATATAATTTAGTATAGGGAGTGAATGGAAATACTGGATCTATTTGGGAATTCTGAGTATAAAGAATTGTTTAATCTAGCTGAGGAAAGTCATAAAAAGAATTGATAACTAGAAGTTGAATTCAGAGAAAATATTACATTGCAATGAAGACATACAAGGTTCATAGCAATTAATCATTCCAGAAACTTAATAAGAGTATTGGTAAAAATCACCATCTCATGACATTTTCAGCTTGGTGACTGGTTGGCTTCCTAGAAGATATGTTTTAGCCAAGCAAAAGTAATTGGGTTCAGGACAAGAGCAGACATGAAATGAGTTAAGAACTGCGTAACTGACAGATCTCAGAAAGCAATTGTCAATGCAGAATTATAGTCAAAGAAGAGTGTTATTATGGTTTCCTCTTGTGCTATTCATCAGTGATATGGAAGTAAATATAAAACTACTCCTGATGACATTTTTAGATGACATTATGGTCAGTGAAACAACAAAGAATGAGAGTCCAGGGCAACCTCACATAGTGAACACTGCCTGGCTTGGGCAAACAAAATGCATTTTAATACAACAAGATGCTTCCTACAAACAGAGAACAAAAACCCGGACAGGCCTAGCATTGCCAGCTTTGAGTTGGACCCTCAAATCTGGAAGTGTTGATATGAGCTTTGGGTCTGCTGCCAGGTGGTGTATGGCACTCATAGGATTGAACTCAAGAGATTCTCTGGGTCTGACAGTCACATTTCAAAACATATGGGGACGAAATTGGAGAGGGTACAAAAAAAAGAGGTACAAAAATAAACATGGAGGGCTGGAGAAAATGATTTGCAGATCAAGTGTTGAAGAATTATCTTTAGCTATCAGAAACAGGTTTGATTACAGCTGGAAAAATGCTTGTAGGTGAGAAAATTAAATGGTACCATGGGACTGGATTTAGGTACCTAATTTCTCACAGGAGAAGGGCTGGAACTCCCTTAAACGTTTCCTACGCAACAGTATAAGTGACTCCTACACATGAAAATCCAACTAATTTCTAACTTTGTCCACATCTTGTAAATGAAAGACCTCACTCAAAGGTTGGGGGTCCCCTTTGGGGCTGTTATGTTGCCAAGGTGCAATAGAATCTGGAATCTGGGTGTGACCTGGGATTCCTTTCTAGAAACAAAGTTGAACTGAATAAAATACAACTGTCCTTTGGACTAGGCCAGGCTGAAGACCTGATTACCCTGACAGACTGGAGACAGGTTAGATGGTTTACATGGTCCTTTCTGACTTGGAAATGAATTTTCAGAAGAATCATGTAAATGTCTCTTGGACTTTGACTGTCAGCAATGTGTTCCCAGTGCATTTCTCATGAGAGGTGCCATATAGCACCAAGCAAAACCTTGCTATTCCTAGGTGAAAGTAGCTATACAATGACTAAAGAAACACTCCCATAAAAATTACATTTGGTCAAATTATGACTTTTCCTAAGAAATGGTTGAACCACTGAAATTTAAGTGTTTTGCTTTGGCTGGGTTTGTCTCAGAAAATTTCTCCAACCCAAGACAGACTTCCTGGTATAGAAGGGCACACTGCCTTGCTTTCATGGTTAGGTCCTACTGGTAATGTGTGATATTTCCAATCTGTTTAAATCAGAGCAGATACCCAAATCTCATCTTCCAGGTCAGTGCTCCAAGTATGACACAGCTGGCTGTTCTTGGATGGATCTGCCACTGTGTTTTATTAGGATGCTCTGTTAGGCATAGATAACATTAATTGGAACAGAAACACTTGATTTATCTCATCCAAGTGTGTTCTTAGTCCCATGGAGAGGGTACAAATCTCTGTTTCTGATGAAATAACACAGAATGGCCTTTGCTTTATTAAAATATGTTGTGTTCACATCCCCCTCAAAAAAAAAAAAACAACCCGAAACCAGCAAAACCCACACCAAAAATCTTCAAAGAGTAAGAAAATGTCTTACTCTTTTGCTCTGTATGATTTCTTTGGGCTAGTCACACAGTAGGAGACACAGATCATGAGATAACATCAGCAGTCAGAGGGTGAATTTCAGGTGAGCTCAGGTTGGCCTCAAAAATATTTAAACTAAAAATATTTAAACTAAAAAAAATGAGCATGTTCACATGCTATTAGTAATGTGTAAAATCCTTCAGATGGCAATGGATAATATCCATATGGACATCCATCCATGGATAACATATATATGGAGAATATCCAGTTCTCAGTATCTATGCACCTCCTTCATCTAAAATGTAAATCACCTTAGCTGTTCCTTTCCTCCCAGGGCTTTGCAAAACAATGCATGGATGCTTTATATGCTTAAATTATTTATCACTGTTGTAGGACACCTGAAACTTTTGAAGATGGAAACGTGAGGAACAAGGTGTATCACATTTCAGCATGGAGCTCTATCTTAATAACAGTTTGCAAACACTCTTTGGGGTGTTTGGCATCGTGTGCCTGCATGAACCTCTGCCAACCCCTGCACAGTGAGGACAAGATCCCATGAGGCCAGAGTGCAATATTTGGCAAGAATCACTGTGGGCATTAAGCCTCTGTCATCCATGCTGGATCTCTAAGGGACAGCCTCATTCCCAGCCAGGCAGCTGATGGCATCAGTTTGGTCAGGGTGCTGGTGGGACGCTTGAGCCTCTACTGTGATAAGCAGCAGCACACCCACTAAAAAGCATATTGTATTTATCAATGCCAGGCCTACAGCAGAGCCTCAGCATACCTGATTTTGTCTTTTCTCCCTCTTCCCTGTCCATTATTGTTCCCTGACACCCCCATGGTGACAGCTAGCCTTGGCATCAGGTGATGCAGAGATCCCCAGATTCACAGGGAGCAGCACTAGGTGTCAGCCTGAGAAACCCTGCTCCCCATCCCGAGGGAAAACCAGTCGAGAAATGCAAGGTCTGCAAAACAACAGCTGATTGATTCCCTGTGCCCTAGGGAAAGTGCAGCACAACTTTTTAATTCACACTTCGGTCATTTATCAATGTTTTCTTATCAGCGAGCTAAATTTGGAAAATACCCCAAAACTGCGTGTGTGTGTGACTGTCGCGGGTGGGATTTGCCTCACGACTTTAGTATTGACTGGGTTCTTCTTTTTCTTGCCTTTTTCCGTACCAGCCTCTGTAGTTTGCGAAGTTTCGGATGGTTTTGGTTGAATAGCCATGAAGCATTGCCCTCTGCCGGCAGGTCGCACACCTGTCTGCAAGCGGCTCCTGCAGCTCCTGGGCTTGGAGAGGGATTAAAACCACAAACAACTTATTTAAAGTTATTTAATTTTTTTTTTTTTTTGGGGGGGGGAAGAGAGGAAAGTCAGGAAAAACAAAACAAAACAAAAAAATAAACAACAAAAAAAAGAGCATCAGCACCAAAAGCATTGCTTGTATCCTTCGAATTTAAGAGACAATTTTTTATGTTTTTTTTTCCATTTAGATTTTATTTTTGTCGTGTTTTAAAATACCAACTGACGAAGCATTTCTTGCTCCAGCTGCACTATATTGTGCTCATGCAGCAGCATTTGTGACTGAGAGAGACTTGTGCAGCCCCGTTGTTCATTAGTAGTGAGATGCAGATTAACAGCATGAGTGGCAAAAAGTCACCATCAATAAAAAATTGTCTGAGAATGCAGTTACCTTAGGTGCTAATTTGGCCATTGATTACAGCTGGATCTGAGAAGTTCATAGTCTACTACAAAATATTTATGCTCACAGTCTCCAGGACTTGAAGGGACTCCAGTGATCTTATTTTACAGACAAGGAGGCAAGGGATTAACAAGAAGAAAGAAAATTATTTACCTTGGGTTGCAATGGGGATCTTGGGCAGGAGGGCTTGAGTTCACATTTCTCATGCCCTAGGCTCTTCTTGTGCTGTCTGTAGGTGAGCTTTCTATGCTCTGAAGTTTACACCAGTTCTGTCCAGCTTAGACTGTGTAGAGTTGAGGAAACAAGATACATTTTTAACTTTTTTCACTTTGACGAAACTCTCCATCTTAAATAAATTATATAATATAGAGCAGGAAACTTCTACTGAGAGCAAGCTAAAAATATAAGATTTTTTTCTTTTTTTTTTTTTCTCTCCATCACAGCTCCTGTTCCCAAATTACACTTGCCTTGCTCAGAGTCTTAGAAAGCTGACACAGAACAAATTGTCCTATGTAAATTGCAAGTTTCCCTTCTGATTGATAGCAATCCACAAAGATGGATTAATTCCAGAGGAAGTCAAGCAAAGACTGTGTCAGAACTATTTACCCTATTTTAAAGATGTTCCAAATTGCTGTGGAGTTGCCAGCACATCCTTCATACAATGTCTTGTGTAAGTCCAAAGTACAGGAGCCAGACAGAGTACAGGTAAGTTTTGCATGTTTGCATACATGCAGTTTTGCTCCTGTGACTATTTCAGCCTCATTGGGGAGGGACCACCCCCCCTTCCTGAAGTCTCTCTCCTAGAGACTTTGATCCTGAAGACGTGCAATGGGCAGCCAAGCATATGACCAGTTACATTCTTTCTGCTTGTTTTGGCTGCTCTTGTCCTTAAACCAAAACAACTCATTAAGGGAGCAAGAACAATTATTCCTTGAAATTTGTGTAAGGGAAAGGGAGTGAGAATAAAGGCTGCTGTGAGATTAGTATTGTCACACAGCTGATGTGATTGTGCCAATCCTCACTGCAGAGCCATGACTGAGTTTATCGAGGTCTCATTTTGCAAGTGATAATAAACCTAATAGCTGCCCACAGCTAATATTTTTTCTTGCACCGCATATGTTCACTTTTGGTCCTCAGATTTTTTTTTTTTTCTCCAGTCTCCATCTGTTCTTTTGCCTTTGAGGTACTTTAGTTACCATGGAAATGACAACATCATCTGGATGGGTGGAGCTTTGTGCAGTGTAAAGTTGGTTTCCCACATGAAGTGGTTTGAAAGGTATGGAGATGGCTGATAAAATTACAGCATTTATGTGATGGCTTTTCATGCTTTTGGTGTGCAACAGAGAGAGGTATGTGTGTGCCTGTGAGTGAGCAAGGGATGATAGGCCTGTTCCAGGAGGGGGCATGTGCTCATTTTTGATCTGCCAGATCAAATCTTTCACTTGAGTCTTTCATTCTTGATTCCTTACAACCTTTAGTTGCAAGTTGGATTTTATTTGTCGGGATCCTATTGTAAGACATTTTCTGAGCCTTGTGATTGTCAGGTGGGTCAAGTAAGGTGCAGAGCTCATTCCTTGGAGATGTGCATCTTTTTCCATGAAGGAGAATCAGAAGAGTTAATTTAGTGGGTGGTTGTCACATGGCCTTTGTTGTCTGGTGATGTGTGTGGCATTGACTCCTTGGTCACTGTGAGTTGTCTTGTGCCTTCAACAAATCCACATGACAAATTATCTATGATTGATATGATCTAGAGATCACTTAAAACAATTGTACACAGACATCACAAGTTCCATCTCAACAAATCTTGCAAATCCAGGGCAAAGCCCTTGTTTATACCAAATCAGACCTTATTTCACTAGTCACTCCTTGGACTTTAGCACAGTTCCAGAAGCTATTATCCACTATTAACCCCTGCAGCACCTGGCAATATTGATTATACAGCCTCACAGAGATGAAGGTATTTTAGATGAATAATGATTTTTTGCAAAGGAGAAAAGGAAATTAAGAGAAGGCCCAGATATGACAAAACTTGATATGACAAATATACCAGATATGACAAAACTTGACCCATTAAACTTAATATTAAGACATATACAGTCTCCAAAATGCTTTTAGGTTAGTTCATATATTATGTGGATGTCTCTTGAAGAACCTGATTGTCCAATCAGGTACATGGATGGGGCCGGGGGATGCTTCACAGAAAATGTTTTAATGCAATTCCCACAGAGACTGAAGGAACAGGAAAGTGCTAATTCATCAAAGCATATGCAAACATGGGTTCCTGATGGATTCTCTCAAACACAGGCAGATCTATCTGGCTGGGACAGCATTCAGTTCTTAGAAATTTGGTGGGGAGAGAATGAGGAACACACAGAGTAGCATGGTGCCCCATGCAAAGTCCATTATTTTGGTCAGTGCTCTGTGTCTGCTAAAGAGGAGAGTCTAAGGTCAAATCTTCAGATCTTCTGTCCTAAGCTTACTTTGTCACATGGCTAGAGAGTCAGTATTTGTTTATTTCTATTATAGTTATTTTTAGGTGTTCTAACTCCAGCTGCAGCCATTTCTTACCACAACAATCTCTTCAAGAAACATCCTCCCCAGCAACACTGAAAGTCTTTCTTGTGAGAAAAAACAAACAAAACAAGACAGGGGAAAAAAAAATCTAACTAGCTCAGCAGTCAGCATTAGAAATCTTTCTCAACAGCACATCCCAGCCATAAATAAACTCATGATTCTCAGAAAGCTGAGAAACTGATGGTGGTGTTGCAAGGTTTTGCAGCAGTTCAGGACAATTCATCTTTTGGCCTACCATGGACAGCAAACACCAGGGCCAGGAACCCTTCAGCAGTCTCCTTTGATTTTTTTGGTGTGCCTTGGATATTATGGAGAGCTGGGGCATTGCTGTGTCAGGCTAAAACATGAGCAATTGCACTGGTGAACTCTGGAGTGAAGAGCGTGACCTGCTGTAATCGGTGCCAAGAGCTTTTAGCCAGACACGACAGACTTGCCCTTGGCAGACAGGGAGCATAGGAATACTCATCAGACACACTCATCAGGAGAAAGTGAGGGCCCAGGGGGGGAAAAAAGGCTGGTCTCAGCCCTCGTGGAGATGGTGATGCCTCTGGAAGTGGTGCCGGCAGACAGGGACACTTCCAGCATTGCGGTGTCATGCTCTCGCCATCACAAACTGCTTAAGAAGCCAGCAGCTGCTCCCAGCATCAGCATCCTGTCTCTGGAGCAGTTCCTGTCTGAGCCTGGTGTGAAGTATGCTGGAGTCATAAAAAAACAGAGGGAGAGAAGCTCAGAGGCTCAGAGAGTGACCACCAACACCACCTCCACCATCTGATGTTGCAGCCTATGTGGAAAACACCAGAGCCAAGAGGAGAATTTTGAAACCTCTTGGATAGACACAAACAGGAGGGAAAAAAAACCCAAACCAAACAGAAAAGTCCTTTCTTGTTATAATGTGGCAAGCAAAGAGCAGGTGGGGATTCAGCAGTGGATGGCCTCCAGGCATCTCAGCAGTCAGTTTAAACCCTTTTTGCTGCTTGACTGCTCAGCTTGCTTTCTGTTCAAATTTAAAGCTGAATTTTCTGGGGTTTCAGAGGTCCTCATTCATTTTTTTCTCTTTAGTAGGCCACAGAATCTGCCGTCAGGTGCTTTGTGAGGGTGGTTTGCCACCAGATGTGGCCTTCACCGGTGACAATGTTCCTCACCAGAATCTGTGATATTACAAGGGAAGGGAGGAGATATTCTTCAGCTAGGAGCTCAGCAATCTCCAGAACAGTTTATACAAGATCCAGATCCAAAGACAGATCAGATATGGGGAGACAAGGACTAGTCCTAGATGTATAAATGTGTTTTTCTTACATTAAATATGGGGTTGTAAGATCCTAAATTCCAGTTTTCTCCTTCACTTGAGCTGATTGATAGTGGGAATTCAGCAGACTAAGTGCAGAGCCCAGTTCTTTGTGATCTGATGAGCAGCTGAAGCTACAGTAGGGTAAACAGATCACTTATTTCATCATAGATTTTTCCTTCACATTTTATGAGAGGCATTTTACATCTCCAATGTAGCAAGAAGAAAAGTAGGACATTTTTTTCTTAGACCTCTATAAGAATATACACTGTAAAAAGTCAGAAACTTGGGAATGTATATTTGAGGTGTCTGTTTTTTATGAGCTGTTTGTGTTCTACATTTGGATTACAGCTTGATGAGCAACCAACTTCTTGATCTGCTAGCCAAACCTCTCAAAATAACATGAATGTTTTTCTTTGAGGTTATTAATGTATTATTAATTCTTTTTCTCTCTCTTTTTCTCACCAAAATAGTGGACTGGGAGTGAAGAGGATGTGGAGTAGGTTGAATTCAGTGTGTTTTTCTTTTTTATGATTTCTTAATTTTAGATAAATATGGGAATAAAAGAATGTGAAAGTAAGAGATTTTGACTTTGAGACATAGAAGTTTTCTGACCTAATAAATCAAAACAATTAAATGAATACAATATGAATTCAACCATAGTTTCAATAGATAGTAATATGGGGTTTTGGGGGTTTTTAGAGGTTTATGAGAGGGAAATGCATATTACTTTGCAAAATGTGACCAGGATCTTATAAGCATGAAGACATTAAACTGGTATTGAAAATTAGCATGGAAGGTCTGGTTCGTGAGTTTCATGTGTTCAAGGTTTCTTCACCCCAGCCGGAAGTGGGGAGAAGTGGTTTGCATCAGCTGCACTCTCTACATTGTTCTCTCATTCGTCAGCAAATGCCAGGAGCTGCAGTAATCCATCCTGGAAGTGACAAACATATGACACCCTGCGGCCTGATCCTGTGGGAGGAAGGGTGGAATTTCCTATGGGTGCTGATGCCTCAAGAAAAAGTACTTTTTTAAAGCCCGAAGTCTCTTCCTGGCTGTCCCAGGTTAGTGACAAATGGACCATGATTTCAAGGCTTTGTACCATTTCATCAGTCTTCTCTAGTAATTTCTGTTGTTTTTACTGTGAATATTTCTCTGCTGGTTCCATAGGGACCACTGTGGATTTTGGCTGTGGTAGGAATCATTCCCACATAATGAAAGGCTAGAGGGTTTTTTTATCCTTAATTTACTGTTTAGGTATGCTGCATCTGTAACTTGTACCCTTGTTTCTCACAATCTTGTATCTGTCAAAATATACTCTGACCTCTAGCCAATGAAAAAATAATCTTATAAAAGGATTTACAATAAAAATATGTATTTGTTTGATGAAAGCTGCTGGAATAACAGCTATCCTCTTAAGGGCAGGATTAAGGTTACAAAGGCAGATGGAACATTATTAGTCCCTGATCTGATGATTATTGGACAGTGCAGCCTGCAGGTTATCTCGCTTTCTATATGATTTGTCTATTACTGTGAAGGGAATTATTCAAGGCCAGGCTGGATGTGGCTTGGAGCAACCTGCTACAGTGCAAGGTGACCCTGCCCATGAAGTGGGGATTGGACTAGGTAAGCTTGGAGGTCTCTTCTAGCTATCTGTGATTCTATGATGAATCAAATCCAAAAAAACCTGTTTTCTGGGATTCTTCAATAGATGTTCATGATCCAGAGAAGCTGGCTGACTTCCATGCCGTGTGCCAATCTCTCTTCCCATTCCTCACATCCCTTTACAACACTGGAGGCCAAGATATTTGGAGCAGAAAACCATACCCATCACCTCTTAGATCCTACTCATGACCACAGCTGTGAAAACTGAAGTAGCTGTAGGTTTGTTGCTGCACATCCACACATAAAGACATGAAACTACCCGGTCCATGGGTGTATTATGATGTGTTGTTGCTAAATTTACATCTGGGGAAAGCCTTGTTGAAATTGTTTTTGCCCCTGCTGTGTTGCGTGTGGGGTTAAAATAGTCCTGGGTTGCCTGTCATGTTATTGCTGTGCAATCTGTGATGCTGCTTAGGCAGGGATGCAGCTTCATGAGAAGCAGAAAAGGACAGTGTCAGCTGCAAAGACTTAAAAAAATTTCCTTTTACATCACTCTGCAGACTGGTTCCCCATAAGCCCTGCATCATTTAGTTGGAATTCTGTATACTCTTTCTGGCTCATCTTTTCTCCTGGTGCCTTGCATCTGATATCTAGCAATCCATTATTAGTGCTTCCTGCTCTTTTAAAGTTAGTCTTGGTCTCAAAGGAGCACCTGTAGTATATAAAACCACAACAAAAGTACTTGATCTAGTCCAGCATTCTCGGTCTGGAACCTTGGTTGTTTTTCTTGGGTGAAGTACCTTGTTTCCTACACCTATCAGCAGCTTTATATTCAAAAAGCTGCTAAGAAAAAACATTTCCTGTCCAGGAAGAAATTGTTTGGTTTGTTTTTGTTTGTTGCTTGTTTGGTGGTTTTCTTTGGTGTTTGTTTTTTTTTTTTTT
>WEIV01008714.1:306306-316604 GCA_013390005.1 Calyptomena viridis | reverse complement strand
TACTATAAAAATGAGTAACTTACCAAATTCCCTTATATTCTATTCTTTTTCAATTTTTGGTAGTAATGAGGTAAATACACTTTTACATAAGGTAAAACCTGTTCTAACTTAAGTTCACACTACTGAAAGAATTGCTTGAGTGTTTCACTTTCCATATAGTGAGAATGAAATGGATGGAAATTCATGGATACTGGTTATGTTTCTCTTTCTACACTCACGAATCAGCACATTACTTTCTTTTCATCTGTTGCTGACTCCTCTACCTCATTATTCCCATCATTCCCAAATCCCAATGCCTTTGATCAGTCTCCCAAACACTCAATCTGACCTGCTTCTACGGTTTTCTAACAACATTCCCATACTCCCATACATCTTTAATAGTGGTCATCCTGAAGGCTCTTTACCTTTTTACTGAAGTCCTATTATTTAAACAAGTCATAAAACCACTACCAATATTTCTTAATATATTATTTAAAGCTTTTTTCCCAGTACAATGTTACATATTCTTCATACCTCACATTTGCCACTGGATCATGTGTAAGTTCAAGCACAGGTAGAAAGAAGTATTTACAGAAGAATGATTTTGAAAACAGTTCCATAATGAATTCACAAGTATCTAAAAAACGAAGTCTGTTCCAGTAACTTTTTCCTTGGCCCAGTTCTGAAAAATAAAATTCCACAGATATTATCTGTCAGGATTTCAATGTCAGATAGAAAACATTTCACAGGTTGACCTTCGACTTGAAGATGATAAACACGCATATCAAAAAGCACAACTTTTCAGCCTATCTCAATTCATTCTTTTAGTGAAAGACTAACATTCTGAATTCAACGACCATTTCTGTCAGTGAGCACTTGAAAAAGCAAAAATAGCAAGTGAACTAGCGACTGTTTTAAACAAAGACCTGTATGCCTTTCAAACCATGTCACAGGTGTACCAAAATTATTGGGTAAACATTAAGGAATGCTAATAGCAATTCTTAAAACTTCTAAACTCTCTTTAAAACATATAGCATACACCAAAGAACCACCTGTAGGTGACTAATTAATAAATTAATTTCTGAGACTTATTCTACACTTCTTACACTGTAGCCTCTAGACAATTTTACTTCTGCAGAGGAACTCTTCTTTGTATATTGATGCACTTGGCAATTTTGAGTACAAGAAGTAGGGTTGGAGGGATGTTGGCATATGATCAATTTCATATATTGCCTCTTTCCCAATCCCTTCACATAAGCTACAGATATAGTCTTTCAGATATGCACAGCATGTTTTGCCTGGTGATAATATGAGCAATGTAAATGTAATCCCTCCATTGACGAAAGGAAATTTACACTGAATAAATATAACTATAAATAGATCTTCAGTCAAAACTAACTTGCATCGCTAAGTAATTAAGGAAAAATTATCTTACGTTCAATTAGTTTCTGAATAACCTCATGTCTCTGTTCTTGTTTGCGATTATAACGCAAATAAATGCAGAGAGTTCGAGCAGCTGCTTTTTGGACTGGCAGGACATTCTTGAAAGAAATAAAGGGAACACAATTACATATATCTGAAAAATATAACTAAAAACATATAAAAACTCTAGAAATATAAAAA
The DNA here is from genome assembly GCA_013390005.1 of Calyptomena viridis. Lineage (NCBI taxonomy): Eukaryota > Metazoa > Chordata > Aves > Passeriformes > Eurylaimidae > Calyptomena > Calyptomena viridis. The sequence goes on along the minus strand of WEIV01008714.1, from coordinate 315,002 downwards.
ATAGCTAAAAAGTATCCTAACTTTAATAATTTATAGATTTTGAAATAATTGTCAAAATGTCAGGGACAATAAGGAAGTTTGTCCAACTCTTGAGACAACTACTACTTCATTCCTTCTGCCAAACTTGTATATTCAACTATTTCACAAGCAGCTTAAAGTATTTCATGTTTGTAAGGCGCCTTCTGTATTGCAGGTTTTAGAAAATAAAACTTACATCTTCTCTTACAACATACAGTTTTATTCTTGAATTAACTCACTAAAATTTCAGACTAGTAGCTCTAAATGATCATTTATTTTAGAAATACAGTGTTCTTTCATAAAGAATGAACACAATGTGAAGTAATGTACGGAATCAGGATAAAGAAGACATATCTCAGAGGAAAATGATTTAACTAGAAACAAACTGATAATGAGCACAAGGACAGGCAAAAGAAAAGGCTTGGATAGGAGGAAAAACAAACCGTCAGTCCCAACTTTGCTCCTCAAATGGCAGGAAGTTTTCAGAGCAAATTCTCAGACTTTTATAAAAACCCCACAGCTTGATATACCATATGCAATGAGAAATAATACTTTAAAATCAACGTAACATATAAAGTACTACACATAGCAAATACCTGGTGGTCATTGCTTTAACTAGCATAAACAAATCAAAAACAATGAGAAATGACAGGCAGGCTCACATTTGTCAAAATGATTGTCAACATTCTGTGAAGAAAACGGTAATAAATCTGATCACTTGATATGATATGAGGGAGACATGCATATTTTTGTAGTAACTTCTCATGAGTTCTCCATTTTAAAGAAGTTGCTGCTCTCTGTTCTGCTGTTGTTAATGCAGGAATCAGGTCAGGGATAGAGAGTAACTAGAAGCAGAAATATAAACATTAGTTTTACACTATCTAGTTTTGAGTCACATTATTATGTTCAAAAAACGTATCACAACAATGTAAGAAGGGAAGAGATTTTAAGGGGTCAAAAAAATTCTGCTCAGATAGGACCAACTGTGACTATTTCCAGCAGATACTGGTCTAATTTGTTCTTAAAAAAAATTAATTATCAGGTTTAAACAATCTTCCCTAAGCAGTAAATTTAACTTAATTAGTCCAAAAGTTATTCCACTACATAATTGAATACACTTACATCTCCAATCCATTCTCCTGACAAGCAAAAACTAAACACATTGTAACACTCTTTTACAGATATGAAAGATCATTACGCCAACTCTCCTCAGTCTTCTCTTTCTCAAACCAAATGAATCCCATTATTTTTTCTATCCTGTTAATCCTTGCAGTTATTGTTCTCACTTCCCTAAGTAATGTTAGTAAGAATTAATTTTAGTAGGAATTATACACCTTTTCTCAGTAGGAGGCAAAGAATTTATAGTAACATTTTTCTTTAGCACTAAGAAAAATGAAAGAGATTACCACACTTGCAATTGCATTTGCTTAAAGTTATATATATATTTACAGCTGTAAACATCTGAGAAACTAAAATTTTAAATTACACTCTCAACTTCTGTCCAAACCAGAAAATAAATTTATTCAGTTCTTACACTGTTGCAATATCTCAATTTATCCTACATTTAGGAATTCTGCTCAAAACAGCATCTTGAAGCAGGAGATGATCTTTTCTGTTCCATCTTACAGATGAGGAGTCATAGAATAAAACCACCATCCAGAGTCACATACAATTAAATTAGCAAGTTAGGGGCTGAATACAGATCTCAAATCCTAATTCAGTGCCTTTACTTCAGGAAATAGATATCCTACTATCAGAAGCTGTGTCTGAAAATGGTAACCATGGGCAGTTGACACCCCAATATAAAAAAGATTTGAAATTAGGTATTAGCTATCACCCCTTTAGCATGAAACTAAGTTTTAGTTTCACTTAACTGTGGTTAATTAGAAAAGGAACATGAATAAACTGTTCATTTTTATATTAAGTTCAATCTTTCATAACATTTTTATTTTGAAGTTTAATAAAGTCAACAATAAAAAAAAACCAAAAACAAACAAAAAAAACCAACCAAACAAAAAAACAATGAAAAACAACACAGAAACTTCATCTCTTTCCAAAGCAGAAACTACTCATGAAAGGTTTTTCATAGAAAATGTGTCTGAACTTTGCTACTATCTTTATTTAGAAAGGAAATGAAAAAAGCTTCCATGAGAATACCCACCTTGCTTTCTGATCCATTATTTTCTCCTCTGTTAGTCATTAGTTCAAGGATTTCAGGAAGGTGACCTACTAAGGCATCTAACACCTATTTAAAGAAAGGCTGCATGAAAGAGGTCTGCAAATTAACTTGACTCCATTTTTAACTCCCACCAACATATCCCTGCTGACACCTCTTAACTGCTCTCTCATGTTGAAAAAAAAAAAAAAGGAAGCACTGTAGTTGCATTGATGAGGACTGGAATTCAAAACTGATATTTTAATGTAGTAAGTAATATAAGTATTACAAGTCTCAGTTTTGATTTACGTGATCAGACAATGTTTTCTAAACTATCTACAGCAAACAGTATTTTAAAATAAACATTCATCCCTAAGAGAGATCTACATTTCATCAGCAGCTAAGTGCCTCAATAAACAAAAAGAAATGCTTTTTTTATGTTTGTCAGCTGTATCTTGTAAGCAATTTTTCCTGTGTTAAGAAAAAAGGTAGTTGATAGAAAAAACAGAATGATATAGACTACATTAATAGACTAAACCTCTTTTTAATGCTATGAGACTTGAAACTCAACTAGAAAAGTATGTAACTAAGTATTTTTTTGCAACAATTCAGACTGGTGTGCTATGCAAGGTAAAGCTCAAAATATTTGTTATTTTTCATATAAGCATACAAGGATCAAAACAAGGAATTTTACAAAATCACCAGCTGCTTCTGACCTAAATATAGGTCAGAATTTCATAAACTATTAAGTAGATGTTCTGTGAATACTTGTAATTTGTAGCCATCCCCTGTCAGGGCTTGCCGGGGTAAGTGTATCCCCTGCACTCCCCAGGGGATGGCTGAGGGAAACGGAGGATGAAGAAATTGCTGGCCGCCCTCCCTGGTTACATATAATACAAGTTTATTCTCTCCAGAGGCAACAGGCCACCTGGAGGGTCCAGGCTTATGGGGGATAACCAGGGAAAGAGCCCTTCCCACTTCCGGCCCCTGGTTCTTATAGGGGCTCCAGCCAATGGGAAGGGAGAACAAGGGAAGGGACAAACCATCTGGGGTGAGGGGTAGGGCACATTATAACAGAACATACCATAGAACAGAACAATAATATACAGTGAGAAATATATGCTAATTGCACACCACCACAGTAATTTGCTTGAAAACATCTAACAGAAGGCATTGAAAGAAAAAGGAGCACCTGAATACAAAACTCATTTTTCCATGCCATATCCTAAGGTCCTCACAGAAAACAAAATGATCAAATGCTGGAGTAACTTGTATCAGAGGAAATGGTGCTTTTGTCTCAAACATAAATATTTGTCTTTTTTTTCAATCTAAAAAAGTCTCACTATGTTGACTGCATTATATCTAAGTGATTCAAGTTTTATGCAGGTTACCTTGGACCAAAATTTTTTCCATAAATCTTGATCTTTGAACCATACACAACTTCTTCATCTACTCTCCAGTTGGAGAATGAAAATAAAACAAAGCAAAAACCTTGAATGCTATTGACTATTATTTTAATGTAGCATCAAGACCAAAACTTTTCAGAGTTTGTAAGGTAATAAATAATATAGCAAATAAGTTATTTAGAATTAGTATTTTTAAAAGTTAATACGTTCAGTGTGGGTCTAGTAAATTCAAATGCTTTTCTGTTTTCCTCCTTTTTGTTCACAGAAGGCTGGCATCTTTATATAGCTTCTGTGAAATGAAAGTAAAAGCTGTTGATAATTTCAAATTGTTACTCTACTGCCTTACTAGAGCTATCAAATATGAAGATAATCTCCCTCAATGTAACAAGGACAAGAAAGTTCCAATAAAAACGTATTACCTCCAGTGACTCATCCTGTAATAGTGTAACCAGTTCTTTATGTATTGTATACACATCAGAATTTAAAAGCTTAGCAACCTAAAAAAAGACAGGAAGATGGCAAAGTGAAACACTCTTTAGTTCCATGGCAAAAACAACACATATTTACTTTATAGAAAGCAAGAATGGGTGAAGAAAAAATGGTGTAATATCAGCCTCCTAAAGTTGTGCATTTCCCCAATGACCACATTACAAATATGCTTATATAAAGAATATGAGTCAAAAAATAGGTCTATTATCTAACTATGAAACATGCTTTTAGAATTAACTCTGTTTCACATTTACCAAAAATGTCTGTACTGCAAGTCTAGAAAAATTCCTTCTGGAGTATTTAAATGTTGCACATCATGCTCCTTAAGAGAATTAATAGTCAGCCTCTCGTACAATTTACAAAAGATAAAATGTGAAATTTGGTGTAGTCTATGCCAGATTTTAAGTTTCCCCACCATCTCCTTCTAAAGTTTTCATACCCTACTTATTTGGGGTTTTTGACTGTGATTGAGAAGTCTCATGTAAATTTCTAAAAAACATTAGCAGTCCATCTCCATATTGTTAAGAAGGTTTTATATTAAACAAATTGAGGAATGAGATTTTTTCCCACAATGAGTATTTTTTATTTTTTTTTTAATTCATATAAGTCAAGTGAAAATAAGAGCTTACTTCCAATCAAGATGAAGCTTTAAGGAAATGGTTACAGGGACTTTATTAAAAAAAAAAAAAAACCAAATAAACAACTAGCAGTGAACACCATAAATTACTCATTTTTGTCTGGTAACGAGAACTGGAAAGCCATTTGTGCCTCTACTAGTTATTTAAATTTTTCAGCAAATGGCTTAATTTACTAATTTCCCCAGAAACAAAGTGGGACAAAAACTGAGCTCAAGGACTGAAACACAAGGATTCTCAATAAAGACTATGAAAACCTTGAAGATTTCCCTATATGGGTTTCTATATTCAGGAGAGTGCATCTTAATTTCTACAATTAAGCCCATAGAGCTAGTATCACCTATGCATTTGTACATTTTTTAACTTTTATGAAAATAAGAGTCAAACTTATATAAACCAAATGGAATTATAAGAATACATATGCTTTTACATCTGCATAAATTTCCAAGTAGTTTCATATTAAATTGAGCAGTTAGATTTGTTCCACATAAATATCCCTCACAGAATACCAGAATACACCAGTAAAATATATAATTCTAAAGGATTTCAGGCACAGAAATGGTGAGTCCTTTCTTCCACTTGTCTCATTCTTTTCTAATAGCATTGAAAACCTTCAAGCATTATAATTATTACAATTGTTTATGTTTGTAATAACAGACCATTAAAAGTTTCTTCTAGATTTTGCTCCTTAAAAGCTTACCTAGCAGTAACCTGTTCTGGCCAGATGTCACAAAACTTATACAAACTAACGTGTTTATATGGGCTACATACACAGGTTAGAAGGGACTGAACACCTTTGACAAATTACATAATTTCAACAGATTTTCTCAAGTCTTTTTATTTTTGTTAAATAACCACAAATGTAAGCTTAAAGAAGAAAACAAAATAAAATAAAGCCACCTAAGCAGTAACAAAGAACCACTATAGACTTACTTCAAAGAAGCTTATGGCCATGGTATATCTGACAGGAACTTCAGGGTCATGACAAAGGCAGAAGAATATAGAATACAGTTCTAAATGGAAGTTCTTTGGATCCACAAAAACAATCATGGCCTGTGGAAAGATAAAGTCCTTTTAATTAGCTATATAGCTGAAGAACCACTTTATTAGAGATTATCAGGTGAACTTGAGAGAAAATGGGTTATTTTAAGGAGGAAGTGTGGAGTTTTTGATGGATTTGTTAAAACACAGGCATCAGATGAAATCTGGATTCGAGAACTAAACTAAATTTACATATCTTCCAGACATGTTGCAGGGTTTTTTTTCTTAAGACATAGACTACAACCAGGCAATGTAAATCCTTAGTTTTATAAATATTGTTAATGTTTCTGTATGCTAGCGAAAGCTGCAACTGGATACTTCAAAAACAACATTTTAGCAAGCAGCAAAGCAAGAATCTGAATTTCAAAATTATTGTGTGTGTACATACCTTGGTTTTGCTCAAATAAACCAACAGATGTCTAGCTACACACAGAGCACTTGTGTTTAAAAGGTGGAATAAAAATAGCTGTCTGCTGGGTCTTCGTGGAAACATATTTTCTTTGAATACAAATGCAGAATGTCAAAATACAAAGTGGATTTACAGAAACATGACTGGTGTATTTAAAGACCTCACATAAAATTGAAGACTTTCTGTATTTAGGCAGGAACATGACTAAAACAGGGATCTAATCATTCAGATTCAAACTTCAACTCCCTAGAACAGTATGACACACAGTGAATGTGAAAACGTAGCTTCATGTGGTTTCAAACTGGGACTGTTTCAGCCATTTTCTTGAAGCCTTTGTGCTAAGAATATAGAGAAAATGTGTAGGAAAGAGTAACAAAAAGTAGCCCTTTGGAAGAGCATTTGCTCAGTTAAAGTTGCCATTAATTTTCTGAGGCTCTGAAAAGAGTAATCTTTCCTGGTAACTCTTTTGGACAACCTCATTAACCTGGACTTTGCAGGAGAGAGCTAGAATCTAGCTAACAATGAAATATTTGAGAATAAATTCTCTACCACGCATGCAGTCCTATTTAGTGAACTATATGCATGACACAAGTTATTTAACCTTAAATTAATGTTACTTACTGGGAAATTGTAAGCACAGTTCTTCCGCACTGAAATATACTTCTTTTCCTGTTCCAGAGTTTGAAGTTGTAGCTGATTATCATTGTGTTCATTTTCCTGCTGTAAACCCAGTGTGGAAAGTTTCTTATAAAATTCCAAAAACCGTAAGTGCTGTTCAGGAGTAAAAATGCCTCAAAAAAACAAAACAAAACAAAACAACAAACTTTCCTCATTACAAATGCTATTAATACTGTCCCCACATAAATCTCATTTAAAATCTATCAAATATGTTGATTTTATCCCTTCTCCTCCCACCTTGAGTCTAGCAGAGTATGATCGGTACACTAAGTACTCAGAACAAACTGGAATGCAGCTAGCAAGAAGAATGAAAAAATTACCAGTGCATTAGTAATAAGAGAATAACCAAGGAAAGGCTCAGTTTTCTGCTCAAGAAAGAGAGGAAAGATATCAGTGACGGGTACCAAGAAGGCTGAAATGCTTAAAGGTTTTATTTTCTTTCTTAAATTCCATTAGTATCATCAGGCTCAGTACAATGAATAACTGTGACAAACATTCAAGTAGAGAAGATTTAAGTAGAGAAGGAACAGGTCAGTGAATCCTTAACATGAGAAGTTTTCAAAATGTGCAGAGTCAAAATGTGCTTCACTCCAGTATTAAAAATTATTTAAGTACTAGCTGCTGAAATCTTAAATAATTCAGATAACAGAAGAGAAAAGGGGTGAAGTGGTACTGATATTAAATAGCTGGAGAGGAGAAGGTCAACCCATATCACTACAGATTAGTCAGGTTATGTCCACATTTTTGAAAAAATTGAAACTCACAAAAAAAATAAAAATCAAAAAAGCTACTTCTAAATACAAAACAGAAAACAAAAAAAAAACAGCAGTAGCCAACATGGCAAAAGAAAAACTTGCCAAATTGATTCAATTTCTTTCTAGTATGGGGTAACGGGACGTGTCAAACAACTAAGGCAGTAAAGATCATGTTTTTTGCAAGCAAAATAAGTGAATGGGAAGAAGAGATTAAAAAACATAAAGGTGCTTCAAAACTGTTTGGAAAAACCATCCAGTTACTCATGGATAAGTGACAAGACAGACAATTGTATAAAGAAAGGTGTATCTAATTCTGGTAATATTCAGTATTGTCATTGATTTTTTGAGTGTTGGATAAGAGACTTCACTTATTCAGTATTCTGATAACATCAGCCAAGGACAGAGATTGCTTATTCTTCAGAAGACAGAGTTTAAAATGATCTTCAGGAACTGGACATAGGGTTAACTTTAGACTATTATTCCATCAGGACAGCAGTAAGGTACCATACTCAGCCTGATCTGTATCACCTGCACAAGGCCAGGAAAGATAAGACTAACTAGCTGTTAGATTTATTAGAAATAAAAAGGCAGTTTTTCATACTGAAAAATTTGAACAGCAATATATCTTGCAGGACATGTGAGGCAACCCTTTCACTTTGTTCAGCTATTCTAAGGCGTAACACTTCAAGAAAAATACGAACTTGCCAGAGTTCAGACATGAAGAAAGATCAGCAATTAAAGTCATTCAATTTAGAGAAAAGAAGACTGGAAAGACATGATAAATACAGGATGGACTGTTTCTGGAAATAAGTTTGACAATGTTAAACAGCCATTTCAAGTAGTTTGTTATGAAGCAGTCACTTTTGATCTTTAAGGATCATTTCAAAGAGCTGTAAGAAAGATCAAAGGTTTTGAAGAGTCTAGGGGGAAATTACAATGTAAAACTGTGATTCTGTGCTGTCCCTCCACACATAATACACAGTTGGCAGAATTATCAAGGAAAGATCTACTGTGGTCAAGTGAAAATTTGAGCACAATTATGGATACAAAATTATGGGTACAGATTTAGCCTCAGCTACAGCTGGGAAATCCATATACCATTAGGTCTCC
>WEIV01008714.1:282361-302197 GCA_013390005.1 Calyptomena viridis | reverse complement strand
CATTGTTTCAGGAATTTCTGGTGTTTTGGTTTGCGTGGTTTTTTGTGTGTGTTTTTTTTTTCTTTTTTAATAACCCAGAATCTAAACCACAATATAATTCTCCATTAAAAAAAAAAATCATTCCACAGCTGCAGGAAGTAACAAACTGAAGTACATACTTACCACATCTTTCAAATCACATTTCAGTTTCAGCTTCATCCTTGAATTTGCTCATATATTTACAATTTTAAAAACCAGAGAAAGACTCAAGATCTAATCTATGCCTGCTGTCTAACACATAGTATGGAACCTTACTTGATAACTTCTTCAAGTTACAAGAAGTTACTGAACAAGCAACAAGAAGTTGCTTTTTTTACTCCCTGACACAGTAACAGGTGGATAGACCAATAATTTTAAAGTATTTTTTCACTCAGAGACCAATCCTGTGTGGGTAGTTAACATGTTCTTTTATTAAAATAAAAGTTCCAGACCTTTTCCATACTTACAAGTGAATATTGAAGGTCTTCAAGCTTACAGCAAAAGTTGACATTGAACTGAAATTTGCTTCAAAACCTATTTAGCATCTTTTCTCAAAAAACTGCACAGTAATTATTAGAAACTGCTAATACTTGCCATAATCCTCTTCCATTTTTAAATAAGCCAAATACCATCAATGGATAATTGACATGATTTCAAGGAGTTAGAGATGAAGTCATTATTTACAAAAAACTGTCAGTTTTATGGTTCAGCAATTTTACTATACAAGAGAAAGAAAAATCTAAAAGTGGAAAAGAGCCAACTGCCACCAGTCAATTTCTAAGAACACATCTGTACACTTCAAATTCATGACTAAGTACGCATTGATTCAGCAATTTTAAAAGGAGTTTTTAGGTTACCATTAAATATTTTAGAGAAAGATTTTGCATTTACAATCAGTTTGGCAAATTGTACTCACCCTGTTCCTCGAGCTATATGTTCCAGCTGCCTACATATGCAAGTTCTAACTTCATATTCCACATCCCGGCACAGTGATTTTACCAATGGAAGAACTTCTCTTTTAGTACTAAAAGTGTGAACATTTTTTATTAATATACAGAAGAAGAATATGTAAAATCCATTCAGTAGTACTCAAATTTTACTAATATTATTACTTGTAATGGTTATTTTTTATCTGAGAATTTGCAATTATAAAAGAATATTGTACATTGGACGCAAATTTGTGCTATAAAGAAACAGGAAAAGGTCTATTTACTGTCATTATCATTTTCTCTTATTTCATCTTTTATTTTTTAAACTACAAAAATAACATGTAGGCTTAGAGATACTATCCTCATTTAATATACATCTTCAGTACAATTTTTGAATAGCCACTGAAAGAATATAAAGAATTACATAAATGANTAAAGTCTTTGAAGTTTGTCATTTTAGAGTACTCTGAAGTAAGGGCTACTTGAAATAAAACTGACATTTGTAATTAGCTGTTGGAACACTGGAACGAAGGGTAGAAAAACTAATGTCCTATGACAAGGTCAGAGTTTTTTCAATACTCTATAAAATAACCTGGGATTAATAAGAAATGCAAATGAAAAGTTTTTAATTCTAGTATAGATTTTACAAGGAAAAATTGTGCCATTCTAAAGAAGAAAGTGAAGATATGCTTATATATTGCCTAATCCTGGGGACAGTTATGTCTCCTGGGCCTGTACCAAGAGCCCTTCTGCAAGGGGAATGAGAGTGTGTCACGAATCTTACCCAGTCTGCCACACTATAAACCTTTTCAGCCCTCTAAACTGCACTCAGAGCTCTCTATCAGATGAACAACATCCCACAAAATTCTCAGCCACCTTCTTAACTTGTAGCTGCTGTGCAGAAAAGGAGCTATGTATTATCTGTTCACCGAAATGAGAGCTTTCCTACTTCTGAACATCAAGGAATCATATTGAAGAAACAGAACAAAAGAAGGTATGATATTACATCTACTACTTAGCATTACTATGTTTTCACATAAGATTCCAAGTAATCCGCAAAAACTTTCATGAGACTATAACAACAAATAAATGAACGTGACTTCTATTCTGACAGAATTCTACAAATTTGGAATATAAAAATCTTGAAGGCTTTGGTAACATTCTCAAAAACTACTACTTTACCATGCTCATTAACTTTTGCATGTCCAACAAAGGTAGTCTAAACAGCAAATGAAGATGTAGATAGCTTCCTTTTGATTGCTCCTAGTTCTTTCTTATTGAAGAAATCATAATCTAATGAAATTTATTTCTAAATGTCTTCTCATGTCATCCTGTTGTTGTTCTTTACTGTTTCGCTGAATTCTTGGATTTTGGAGCAGATCAAAATCATTATTAGAGAGGACTTCCTCAATTAGACACAGTTCCTGTGTATTTAGTAGCCCTTAGTAGATTTCTCTTGTAATTCAAAAATCACATGTGCCAAATTGCCTGGATAGGAAACACATTTGGTGAAAGGTTCTACTATCATAAGCCTGGATAAACTGTCCAAGGAGCCTACAAAATACCAACTCGTTTGGGCAGATAAATTATCCAGATTTACTTTCATCATTGTTTCCCTCTTTTCCACCACTGTCCAAAGTCAGAGACATTGAATCAAAGGGCTGGATAATACCAGGCAACAACAGTGGTTCCTGATATATTTCCACATAATCAGGGATAGCAAAAAAATAGACCTACATGTTAAATTTGTTTGGATAATAAAAAGGTAGGAATGGAATGCTTTTGTTTATGACAAGAAACCCTAGGGTGATGAAGTTGTGTGTTGTTCCTGTAAATTGCAGAGAAATACACTGACGTATTTTTTAGTAAGAAAGGTGATAGGAAAGAATGGCATGAAAATGCCATCCATTCCAACCTTTGACAGAACATACAAACTGAAGTTATGAACTGATAAACATAAACAAACCTGAATATCCTAGCTACATAATGAACATTTTTTTATTGTTAATTAGTATGCAGATAAAGGCATCCGTAAAAAGAAAGCATTTAATTTTTGCAACAAAGTCTACTTTTCTTGTAGTAATTTTTGTCCACTAACAATAACAGATACTGGTTTATACTGTAGAATGAAAATATATTTTCAGTTTACTTACATATGAGCTTCCAATTTGTTAGCTACTTTTCCCACGACTTTACAACTAACTAAGCGGGACTGAAGGGTTTGAGAAAGCTGTGCTTTGGAAACAAGTGGATTCAGGATCTATATGAAAAAAAAAGCAAACCATGAACAGAAGAATTGTGAGTATTAAATAAAGTATTCCTCTTCTTAAAAAAAAATCTAGAACAACATACCCCAGATGTCATTAACCTTTTCATGGAATTAATCACCACTAACAGTAATGATGCTTATGTTCATTAAAAGTCTACTGGAAACCCATATTCAAGATTCAGTGCTACTACAGGATATTAAACCCCTATACTGGTACAAATAGCAGTTTATGATTCAAATCACAGCCACAGGTTTACATCTGTCTGCTTATTTTGTGACTAAGTTGCAAATGAATATTTATAGCTATTAACTGGTAGTTTTCACAAATATTGCTAAATATGTTCCTGAATAAGAAACAAAGATATGCTGAGAAAGGAAAAGGAAGCCTCTCATCAATTTTCCCAGAAAATGCCTCTTTTGATGTGAAGTTTTGCAGCAACAGTCCCTCTTGATTATGCATACTTAGGGGATCTGTAGGAAAGAGGTTTAACTTCCACACAACAACAGAAAACCTGAATCTTTATTGAAGTTCTGCTATCATTTATTGGATCACCTCTCCGATGACAGAACCAACTAAGAAAGGCCTGCAGAACATCATATTTAGATATATTATTGTTAGCCTAAAATTAATCACAGAAATCCAGGTGCCAGGCCAAGACAAACATTACAGAGGTATCTCCTGTAGTCTGCCAGCTCCCTAATCATTTCAGCAGAACACCACAAAAAGATAACTTACAGGGCAGGAAAGCCCAACAATACTCCAAAAGCATCTTGCTTCTCCTCTTACCAGCTAGAATTTGGATATGAGAGAATCTTACCACTATAAGTACAAATAGGTCCTCCAGGCTAGAATTAGTACATAAGATATGCTTTTAACTATAACATTACACAAAGAAATATAAAATCAGCTGTTTACAAAACTGTATTTTACTTATTTGGTCTTTGAATTACGACAGCAGACACACCATGTCCAGTAATACTAACTCCAGCTACTGACCTAGACACAGTCTCACCCGTGAAGAGGCCACTGCCAGGGAAACAACACTGGGTTAGGCTGGCATTTGGTCTGACACACACACCTTGGTATCTAGGATTGTCCTGTAAATTTGACTTACAAAAAAAAAGTAACAGCTAGACTATTCCCAGTTTTCTGATACAAGGATCCTTCAAGTAACACAGAAGGTCCCTTTTCAGATTCTGTATAGCTGCTGAATTAACACTGTTTTATTAGTTGTGACCTTCCCAAAGCAAATTTTTGCGGAAACTTACAGATGTGTTCCCAGAGACAAACCAGGGGAGAAACTCCATTTTGTTTAAATGGCATCTTTAAAACTACATTGCAATTAGATTTTGGAGGTCACTAGAATAATTTCTCTGCATTTCTTCCAACCTAATTTTTCACCGTTTAGAAGTTTATTTTTTAAATAGTTCTGGATTTCAATTACCCACTAATTTTAATGAGAATCTTTATGCTACTGAAACAGTCATATATTTAAATCTCCATATTGTTTTAAATTATAAACATAGTAAGTATGCCTGTTGTAAAGCTTTTAAACTTAACAATGAAATACAAATACTTAAAACAGAATAAATCAGCTAACAATAGGGGAGTGACCTTATAACTCGGTGACAGATTTCCCTTCTCTTTCTTGAGCTACACGGTAAAAATTAAGTGTTTGCAGTGCGTTACAGTTTCAGTATATCAAGAACAAGTGAAATACACAAAGAAATGGATCTCCAGTATTCAGTTCCATTTAGGAGATACCAGAACTTTACCCCAATAGCAAACAAAATGTAGTTTCTTTGTGTAGACACAGACCACCATAGTACCCTTTAAACCAACCCAAGACACAAGAAACCATGTTACTGAGCATACTAAGAGCAGTGGAAGTGTCACAGTAACTTGACTTTATTTGCTGAAGAACACTATTTTTTTTAAGGTGATTTTCTTGTCTTGCCTTTTAGCACATTCTGCTCTTACAGTGTGTTCCACAACCATTATCATTTTCACAGGTATAGAACTGCCACAAATCTTACAGAACTGAAAAAAACTTGCAGGAAGATACAATCTTACCATTTTAATCTTATTTTTTTGTTAGCGTAAGTGAGAAATTATTATTACCTCATGTCTGACAGTTTCTTTTGGTAAAGCCTCTATTACAGCAAGAAGAGTTTCTAACCATGCATTGCTGACACCTGTTCAAAAGAAATGGCTTATATGTTATATAACTCATGTTGTATGTTACACTGTACATAAAACAACTGCAACAAAACACACTAGTTTTTCAAGATTTGTTTTAACTTTTTACACACATCTCTCCAAGGAGCTATGATGTATCTAAAAGCCATTAAATTAACATCCAAGACTTCAAACTAAGAAGTAGGATAGGTGAGAAGCAAATGCTATCCTAATTTCTTTTATCTTTCCAATTCCTGTATAAAATTAACAGTGTCTCTGTTTTCTCAAGCTCATTTCCCTCATTTAGAAGCATATTCTTTCCTTATGCCCAATGAAAGTTTCTAGTATTACAAGAGGCCTTTTTTCTTCTTTGCATTCTAAAAACACTGTCAAAGAAATGAAGGAAAACAGAAAGAAAATCAACACCGAAGAAATGTCAACCATCCTCCCTCCGTTTTTTCAGATGCAAAAATTTGGTAATTCAAGAGAAGTTCCGACTCAGTCCTTCAGTTAAAGTGGGGGTTTTTTTCTTCAGTCAGAATTACATTTAAATACCATCATAGAAGTGGTCAACATGCAAAAATCTTTTCATTCATGCAAATCTAGATACAGAGTCACAGTGATTGTACTCGCTGCTTTTAGCCAGTGTTGTATGGTCACTAAGGAAACAAAACATAAAGAAGTCATCAGTGTAGCTGTACAGCCCTGACCTGCATCTCTGTGTTCCAGGTTCTGAAGAATGATGTGTAGGAAGGAGTGGGAGTACGTATGAATGGACATTGACTCCTCTTGCAGAACAGTCAAAAATGAAACAGCAGCTGTCAACTGCATTTCCACTCCTGCAACATGTAGAACCTCCTGTATAATTACAAATTATATCAATTTAGAGCATGAGGCAGAAATGTACTGAAAGAACATCCAAATTTTTACATTCACTTTTAAAATAAATTTGCAACAACTTCAATAAACTATTAAATTCACTGTAAAATTACTTTCTCTAACAGCAATTTCTTGCAGATATTAAATTTTCTAATAGCATGAATACTTTAAGAAAAAACATTAATTACAATATTTTTTGTGATTTTCAGTTTCATCAATGTGTATGTGTGGATTTTTCTACTTCACAAAGGAGAGGTAAAAACAGAGCAGCCAACAATTGCACTCCTGCTGTTTATACACATGAATTAAAAAGAAATATTTCATTCATTCAGTGAAAGATACTAAAATAGCAGAATGCAACTTAAATTTTGTCCACTGAAAACTAACATGGAATGCAAATGAAAAAGTATATACATATAGTCTTAAGAATAAAGCAAGATGTAATAGAATATTTATCTAGCTAACTCAGCACTTAGTACTTCTGAGTTACAACATAAAAGAATATAATTAATTAGGCTGTCTTTAAAATAATCAATTCAAAAGTTAAACTAAGATAATAAAGGAACTAAATACTACTAAATTTTTTGAATGAAACAAAAAGGCAATTTGAAACTTAAATTTCAGATTTATGCACAGAACTTGCATGAAGCAAACTATGATACAACATTCATTGTAAGTATTAGTAATTGTAAATATCTATCAGTTAAGTGAGCATTCAATTTGTTTACTTCTCTAAATGTATCTCTCTATTTCACGAGAAAATAACAAGTTCATTATTCTACTACTATTACACTCATTTTACAAGTTATTCCAAAACCATACTTTCTACTTAGCATTTTATATATGTGTTTTTGTCTCTTTTTTTAAGTGCTTGAGATGAACAGCACTTTCTCAGATCACTTATCAAAAACAAGCTGATCATTTAATTTGAACTAAATCTAGATCAGATTAAGAAAACGTTCATTATGCACCTGAGTGTACAGCTGCTCATGGATTGGATGGATACACTGTTTGCTGGGTTAAAAACTGGCTGTATAGCCAGGTCCAGAGAGTGGTGGTGAATAGAGTTAGATCCAGCTGGTGGCCAGTCACAAGTGGGGTTCCCCAGGGCTCAGTACTGGAGTCAGTCCTGCTTAATATATTTACTGATGACCTGGATGAGGGGATCGACTGCACCCTCAGTCAGTTTGCAGATCATACCAAGCTGAGTAAGAGTGCTGATCTGCTGGAGGGTAGGAGGGCTCTGCAGAGGGATCAGGACTGGATGGATTGATGTGCCAAGGCCAATGGTATGAGGTTCAACAAAGCCAAGTGCTGAGTCCTGCACTGGAGACACAACAGACTCAATGCAGTGCTACAGGCTTGGGCAGAGTGGCCGGAAAGTGGCTTTCTCCCTGAAAGGATGGTCAGGCACTGGAACAGGCTGCCAGGGAAGCGGTGGAGTCACCATTCATGGAAGTATTCAAAGGGCATGTGGATATGGAAGTTGGGGACATAGTTCAATGGTGAACATGCTGGACTCCAGGATTTTTCCAACTTTAATGATTCTATGATTCGACGTATTTTATAGCAGAGGAATTTTACTGAGAAAATGGTTTGTAGAAAACACCTGAGAAATTTTTAGTGGATTTGATAAAAAGCAAGATGTTTTCATTCCACAAATGTCAACCAGTTTGTATGTGCAAACATACAATTATTAGTGTATGTGATTTCAAGAACTATTACTTATCTCTCAGGACCTCTCTCAGTTTACAGCCATGTTTATTTCTATAAAGATTCTCTGTGTCCTTGCTCCCCCAAATGAACACAAAGAAAAAGCATTGCACTGCTTACCAAAGTGTAATAAATATTTGCATGCAATAGCTATGGAAACTGCCCTCTTATTACTTCCCCTTGTTTCTCCATTGCTATTACGCCCACAATCAATAAAGCATAAGGACACCTACCAATTTTGTATTTTTTTTTAGGATCAGAATATCTGTCAATACTTCTATGAGATTTTGGCTTACACATGTTCAAAAAAAAAAAACCACCCAAGATAATCAAAAGCACTATCCACACACAGTAGATGCTAACAGAACAGTGCAGACCAGAAAATAATGGAGCAGTGACAGGTTAACAACTGGACTTCATGAACTTAAAGGTCAGTTCCAACCTAAATGATTCTATGAATTCAATTTTATGTAGGTATTCACTTTGTACGCAATACAAACAGGTTTACTTACCAACAAACAAAGTTCCCAAATAGTCTCCTCCACAGATCCACACAACTCTGGTTAGTCATGTGTGAGAACACATTCTCTGGATGTGCCTCCTCATGGACCTCGGGAGACATTGAAATGTAAATTTCTAGATTGCTTACACACCTGCCTGATGTTTTTACTCAGAACCGTACAGTTCCGCATTTAAAAATGTATGGGACTCCTCTTTCCATTTTCACTGAACTCAGGTTGAGTAACTTAAATGTACTTAATATAAATTTACTTATCTAGAAAGTAATGTATTTTTCTATACATAGATATTCCACAGATTTTCACTCTAGAGGAAAAAAGCTCTTCCTGTCTATCTTATTCAAATAAGTGTATGTAATGGAATTTAGGGGTATTAGCATGTTCTTGACTATTCTAATGTCTATAACTTAAATACAGGCATCAAAACTTGGAAAATGTAGAATGCCTGATTTATTACAGTAATTGGAAAAAAAAAAATCACCTCTAGCTGAAATGCTGATTTTGTCCTTCAAAAACATAATTCTCTTGAAAGAACGCTATTCGCAGGAACATAGTCAAACCATTTTAGTAACTGTGTTGATATGACAGAAATTTTCATTTAAAAGACACAGAAAAAATGGAGATTACAGGAGCTCAAGGATACAATGAGAATGGACCTTAAAATCAGTGTTAGGTATAAAGAAGGATGAAAATCACCTCATCTCTTCTTAAACTATAAAATCAACTATGGAAAAAGAAAAGCTTTCAAGAGGAGACTGATATATTAGAAAAATAAGTAACTGTGAAAATGAGTTTGGAACTAATCAGACAAAACCGAATAAAGTTTAATGTATACTAACACTACAACAAAAATAGCCATAGTTTGCTGCAATCACAGAATTTGGAAAAATCTCTTATTAGTCAATCAGATAAGACACCTGCAATCTCCCTCCACCACTTCTGATTGTAGAGGCCAAACATGGAAAGCAGGGAAAATACTACTAACATCATTTGGAAAAAGTCATTTGGTGTACAAAGAGAAATGCTGATAGCAATGTCTAAGCTTTCCCTAAATCTGCATTTCAATGACTTCCAAAGTTCATGAGGAGGTACATGCAGAAATCCAGAGTGGGGTTCTTTATGCAAAAGAACTCATACAAGGATGCCACTTCATTTTAACTGCAGAATTTAAAAAAAATATTTCGTAATCTCATTCCTACATTAACATCTAAATTATATCCAGTATATTTGCTTTATTAGCATAACCAAAATACTGACACCCAATTCAAGACTTATGTCATATTTATTGACATACTGACTTTGTTCATCTCGGACTTAAAACACTTAAGTTAAATATATGACGTGTCTTTGATATAATTTTAATTTAATTAGGTTTTACAGAATGATAAGCAATTGCATATATAAATATTTCTACATTTATAGAAGTATCCAGGTTTATCAGTTTCATATTAATGACATACAAATTTGTTATGTATCCAGCCAGAACATTCCTTGCATTTATTTCCTCCTTTATCTGCATTACCCTCAGCTCTAATACAAACAGTATTTATTTTTGCTTTGGGTTTCTACAAGTATGCGAAATAAATACACTGGTATCCTTATGCAGTTATATGGTGACAACACTTTCAAATAAACAGTCCTCTGAAACTACCACACAATTCATTTTTCATGTGCCAATTTGAATTCACAAATGATTTTCACCAACCTAAATTAGTGGAACCAAGTGCAGTAATTTAATTCAGCCTATTTCACTGCAATGTCAGATTACATTTGCAAGACTCTAATCACAGTTGAGTTCCATTATGCCTCTATAGACTCTTAAAGTTTTCATTTAATGGTCAGGACAATTTCTCCAATAAAAACAAGGAAAAAAAAATAGGACAAGTTAATGATGCCAAATACTGTTTTGCAGTTAAAAAGTGCAGTGCATATGGCTACTGAACTGTCCCTCTATTACAGATTAAATAAATATTAGATAACAGAATACCATTGAAAAACTGGCTTTATATGAGCATCACCATAGAAAGAAACTTGACTCCTATAAATCCCAGAAAGTTCCAATTTATAAGGCTTAAACCTGAAAGGAATGCTTAGATTTAGACTGACCTCATTATGTTTTACTCTTTTACCTCTACCTGGATCCCATTAACTTGGGTTTCATTTAATTTATCATCTAGGAAGGCATACAGTTTGGGTTTAAATGACACTGTAAGATGAAAACCATACTACTTTTCTCAGTAATTTGCTGAAAGATTGATTGCATTTATTATTAAAGTTGTCTGCTTCATTTCTAATATTTCTGTCTTCAATTCCTAATGCTGCTTTCCTCATATACTGTTTTCACTTGAATATTACACAGGAAGACACTTCTACAAGTAATTAAGTACTGTCTGATCTAAGAACACATTCAAATCCAACTCCCACTGTACAAACATTTTCAAGGCCCTAGGCCCTGTTCATGCTAATGATCACACTTTAAAACTTTTTCTCTATCCCTATATAAAAAAAACTAAGACTAGAATCAAAACTCGTATTCCCATATTAGACTTTTTACTAAAGACACACCAAGACCAGCACTTCTCTACACCCTGAAAAATAAGGGTAAAAATCCCCAGTGTCTCTTATTTCTCCTTCATTTCAGGAAGAATTCTGCTCTCAAAGGAAACAAGGCAGAGGCAAAAATGGACTCAATATGTTAAACATAAACCAAATCAACTTTTCTTGAAGACAGTAAATTGGCTTAGGAAAGACATATGTCGGAATAACACGGTAGTAACTGCAAATACTTTCTGTAAGTTGAAGGGTTTTCATTTCCTTGCAACTTCAAGTCATTCTTCTCAAATCATTTTAAAACACATACGTGTTTAAACAAAACACCTATTCACCAGCATCTCATAGCACGGAACAAAACTAGAAAGTATTACAAAGTTTTCTAAACAATCTGTCGGTCTATATTAGTCCTTAGTTCTGACTAGTTATTTCTTGACTGTCTGCTGAATTTAAATAATCAGAAAAAAATTGGAACAGTTTCTCTTAAGAAACAGGAGTCTCCTTGGATCACAGAAATTTCAGGAGATAATATGAAATTTAGAGGTGATGTCTAATATTCAGAGAATGGCCGAGGCCAGAAGGGCTCTCTGGAGGTAATTTTGTCCGACTTCTCTGCTCAAGCACAGCCATCTAGAGCTAGGACACGCCCAGACTGCTTCTGAGTATCTCCAAAGAGAGACAATAACATCTCTGGGCAACTGGTGCCAGTGCTCGGTCACCCTCACAGTGAGAAAGTGCTTCCTGATGTCCAGAAGGAACCTCCTGTGTTTCTGTTTGTGCCCACTGCCTCCGAGTACCACCACCAAGAGCCTGGCTGTGTGTTTGCTTTTTCAGGTATTTGCATTTGTTGATAAGATCCTCTCCAAGTGTCTCTTTGGCAGGGGTCTTCGGAACAGTCTTAGCCCTCTATCAGCTTCCTCATAGGGGAGATGCTCCAGTTCCTTAATGCACTTTATGACCCTTCATTGTACTCTCTCGTCATGAGAAGCCCAGAACTGGACACAGTGCCACAAGAGGAGTAACGTAGAAAGTCTGGCAATGTCCTGTCTAATGTAATCAAGGATGCTTTGCTGCAGGAGAACACTGCTGGCTCTTCTGCAAAGCAGCTTTTCAGCTGGGTGGCCCACAGCACATATTGGTGCATGGAGCATTACAGAGGACAGCTGCCACACGGGATCCAAGTCCTCCTCAGAGCAGGACTTGCATTTAAATACCCTACAGAAGAATATTTTCTAAGCAGTCAGGGTATGGACTACAAAAAACATTTTTTCCTCATCTTTCAGTCAATCGATTCATAACAACGTGCAGGATATAACTCATTAAACTAGTTTTTCACAAGTACTGAATTGTCCCCTGAGCAACCTTTTCCTTAACATTAGAAAACAGAGGGAGGATTCAATTTAAGACCAATTCCACAGACAGGAAGAAATATACCAAGTAAGTTTTTATAATATGACTCTTTTTAATTATTTTATTAATACAATGTTATGGCACCTGCCTTAAAAGTAACAAACAAAACAAAAAAAATAAATAAAGCTGGAAGATACACATCCACTAAAGGTTTCAACAAAAGAAGTAACTAATTTTTTTAAAACTTCAGCAAAGACAACAATGAAACATAATGACAATTTAGTGGAACAAACAAGTACAATTATGAGATGGGCCCACTTTGCTATTTAGTAATCATCTCCTCAGTAGACAGAAAACTGTATAACATAAGCACATGAATCAACCATCTCACTTTTCTTACTAGTATAATTATACACTTCATTATACCTGGCAATGAGAATACGATGCATCAAGAAAACTCACAACAGCTACTACAGAAGATTTCTTCTCATCCCTAATGTGTTTGAAAAAGAGAGGACAACATAGCCAAGGAGATTCTTAACATAACTCTACATTTCATTTCTATGTATTTTAGATCATCAAATTAATATTTAGCTTGAGTCAGTAACCAGTTAAAATTCTTCCTGTCTCAAGTGATCTACATATTCTTGTTAAATATTGGCAAAAAAGGGAGAGATTTTAAATTATATGAGGAAAAAAAAGTGCTAAATGCAAAAAGTGTCCTGGTAAAATCATGACTGAATCACACTACTGAATATGTCAAACATATCTCTAAAATTACAGGTGGAATGGGGAAACTCAGTCTGTCCATAAAATTATTAATGAAACTCAATGCTTTGAAAAGAGAATTTCTATGAGAAACCATTGTGATTTTTATCTCTTCCCATAGACAGCACATACACTGAAATAACTACTAACAAACACAATGCTCCTTTAGCTGACAATTTGTATAAATTAGAACAGAGTTTCTATCAAAGTGATCAATTGCATGAGACCAGGTTAGAGACTGTTCTAAATCAGAACTTTGATGTAATCACATAAAAACTGCCAATGGTATCAGTAGGAGACCAATCCAATAGAAGAAAAAAATCCAAACCAAAACAAAACAAAAAACCCACTAAGAAATCTGCTGTAACCAAAATAAACTTTGAGATATTCTGATACCCAAAACAAATGCATTTTTCCACCCAGCAGATAGCCTTTGAAATCACTGAAAACCACTCTAACAAGCAGGCTAACATAACCCAAGTTATAATTCCTATTGCAGCCTCCTACAGAGTTACTAGTTATTTTCCTCTAGTTATAAAGCTTTGCATTTGCATTTGTGATGCAGTTTGCTCTTATTTGGCTGAAGCTGCTCCTTAAATCACACCTTAAATGAACTTTTACATTTCTTCTAGCCAAGGATTCCTACCTGGGGCAGAGTGGAAATAGAGAGATATGTAACTTCCCAAGAATCACAGAATCATAGAAAGGCTTGAGTTGGAAGGAACACCTAGTCCACCCCTGCAGCAACGAGCAGGGACACCTTCCACTAGACCAGGTTGCTCCAGTCTGATCTTGAATATTTCCAGGGATGGGGCATCCACAGCTTCTCTGGGCAACCTGTTCCAGTGTTTCATCATCTTCATAGTAAAAAATTTCTCTTTGTATCTAGTCTGAATCAACCTTCCTTTAAGCCCATTACCCTTTGTCCTATGTCAACGGGCGCTGATAAAAGGTTTGTCCTCCTATTTCTCCTAAGCCTCCTTTAAGTATTGAAAGGTCACAATAAGGCCTACCCACAGGCTTCTCTTCTCCAGGTTAAACAACCCAAGTATTCTTTCTACAAACATATCTGTACATAAAATTAATCTATAACACTATATGGTTAGCATGCATCTACCACAACCAGCAAGGAGTTGTTAAAATGTGGGGAGGGCAGCTTGTGAAATTTCACAGACAGCTAATACTCTCCTAGACAGCAGCATGAAAATCTTAGTATTTGGATGGAAGGAGATTGAGAACATCAAAATGAACCATTAGGACTGGATGGTCCTCAAAAAGAATTCTCAAAAAAAGCCGTCAAAATACTGATAAATTTTTAGAACACACAAATAGTATTACTTTTGGGTTTTTTCTCCTGTTGCAACATTTTTAAAAAAAATGTAATACCCGTAATACTTCACAAATTCAGTGAATTAATGTGGAAGAGGTACTGGACACACCCTTCCTAAAGAGTTTGCAAAAAAAGTGGGATTTTTTTTTGCCTTTGTTAAAATACTTATATTGGCAGAAAAAGATACATTCAAACCTCAGCACACAAAACTTACTCTGATTTTTGGTAAAACCCGACGAAGTGTTTCAGCAGGATTCTGTCGCATCAGGACTGGAAGATTTGCCACCACACTTGTTCCTTGGACATCCTGGCCAGAACTTAACAAAAACAAATACACACAATACATTACTTTGTAGAATGATCACACACTCACAGCTCTAATTTAGAAAAAAAACAAAACCAAGAACAAACCTACACTACTCAGGTTTCTCATATAGGAGAGGCATTATTTCTTTACATAATATGTAGTAGAAGACGACATTAAAAAATATCAACCATAAAAGCTGTTATAAATAATTTCTTAAATGGAATGTTTTAATTTTAGTGTAGCTTTGGAGAAAAATATAAAGCTTTTGAAAGATCTTTTCAAACTGGATGATCAAGGCAGTGGTGTGCATTATAACAATACAAGGGATAAATCACAGGAAGAGGGCAAATAAAAGATATACATGAAAACTATACACAATGTACAACATTTTAAGAGAAATCTACCATTTTTTCCTTTTTGTAGGGAAAACAGTCAGATGTACAATTAGATGCATACTGATGAACATGATTAAAAAACACAAAAACTTGGTTAGATTACACATCTTGCACCTTTCTCCTCATCCTATCTCTCTCAATGGTATCCCATAACTTAAAAAGAAAAAAACTCAGGATGTGAAGAAAATGGTAGGGAGCAATGAAGAAAAACCATGAGATCAAAACAGAAATTACTCAAATGGATAAACTCAACTGGATGGCAAAATTAAAAATTAAACTAAACAGCAACACATCTTTCTTCTTCCTTAGTGAAACATATGAGCTCAGGAAGGTGACTAGATGCATAAATTGGTCACAAGACAGGAGACCTGCACAACCACCTTCCAGTTTTGTTCTGTCTCTGAAGTATATTAGGGAATTCACAGTAAAGGTGTAAAGCCTTTCTGCAGCATTTAGAGCTTAAAAGATCTTTACACATTCCATTAATGCTCTACATGATCCTCAACATTCATGTCTTTCAGAAGCTCAATGAAATTATAGGTACAAACAGGCCAATTTAGATCTATTTTGTTAAAGTATACAAATAAGCTTTTAAAAATGTTTATATAAGCCAGAAATTAAAGTAAAATCTTTGGTTAAAACCTAGAGAGACGAACATATCCCAAAAGAAAAACTGTAATATCCCGGTAGAAAAATGTTTTCTTTGCACTCTGTAATTTCAAACAGCAATTAGGTATCATCGACATTAACTTAATCATGTCTAGCAAACTTCAGTGTAAAAACTTTTGAAAGAAAGTATTCTTTACTATCCTTGCAAAGATAATTTTCTATGTTGAAAAACAGTACATTCTGGAAGATTAAGTACAGGCTTGACAGCAGGAATTCAAATCCTCTTTGCAAGGTGGAGAGTCATACCCTTCCCGCCCCCAGTTCACTTATGCTTTAGGTTTCCATTCTGCAAAGAGGTGTAATTACTGAACTCGCCAATTACAAACTATCACTCTGTATATAGGCCCTAACATGGGGAACCTCTGCCCCAGCAAAACTTCATTCTCCAGAAAGAATAAATCTTGCTATGGCAGATGCATGGGGTTTTTTGGTTGGGTGGTTTGGGGGTTTTTTGGTACAGGTAAGTGCCTATAATCTGAAAGCAAAGGATTAAAACGTGTATGATGGAATTAAACATAACCTTAGATTGCGCATGTCTGCTTCTAAAATAAACTTCCTTTATAATCACTGGAGAGAAATAAGACTCAATAAAAAGCAATTTATCTCAACCTACATAGGTGAGAGGCACAGAGCCTCTGCAGTGCCCATTTCCCTTTATCACTTCTAAAGGCAGACACAAAAATTAGCTCTCCTGTGTGTAGCTGCACTGTAAGTGAATGTTGGCTGCTGCCCACCGATACACATTACAAGCGTTAGTCCTACGGGTGCTCACGTTTTTGTTCCGCTGCACCATTGCAAGAAGTCCCACTGATTTCTCACAAAGTAATGTATTAAAATAATAGAGTGTCTCACATTAGAAGAGACCCATAAGGATCATGAAGTCCAACCCCCTGTGCCTTGCAGGACTAACTAAAACTAAACAATATGACTAAAAGCATCGTCAAGACTCCTCCTGAACTCTGCAGGCTTGGTGCTGTGATCACTCTTCCACCCTGGAGAGCCTGTTACAGTGACTGACCAACTTCTCAGTGAAGAATCTTTTCTTAATGTCCAGACTGAACTCAAATTAACTTCTTTAGAAATGCTCATGTGATTATAGCAACTAACTAATGTAACTAATTTGGGACAAAATAAAACATTCCTACTTCCCCAAGCAACCAAGAAGAATCACGGAATCTTCTGAGTTGAAAGGGATCCACAAGAATCATCAAGTCCAACACTCAAGTGAATGACCCATACGGGATCAAACCTGCAACCTTATTAACATCATGCTGTAACCAACTGAACTAACCTCAGGGTCAAATCCACTACAAACTTAGTAATGATAACAACTGTTCTAAGAAAGTGCTACATATCATGAATGCCAGGAACCAGTATTTTTGCCTTTTCTTTTTTTATCAATCATATACACTTATCCTGTCGGAGTCCAGGATATTGGGACTACACCTCAAATTGCCCTGGAGGGTCTGAGACCCTCGCAGAGACCCAAGGAGGATACAGTCTTTGATCTGTGCCCCTGGGAAAAGCTTCCAACATTGATGGAAGAAGCAAAAGCAGCAAAAATCTAACTTAGATTATAGTTTAGTTTATCACAGAAGTGAAACTTGTAGTTTTAGGTTTTGTAGTATAGATATAAAAGAAGACAAGATGGAGGATTTTGGGTGTTGCCTTGAGTTCTTCTTCTTCTTCTTCTTGCTCCTTGTACTGCAGTAGAGGTGGCACGTAGGCATTGGTAGAATAGAATTGAGGTAGAAGAAACGTGTTAGCAACAAGTTAGGATTACTGGTACAGAATTGTAAACATGATACGTATTATCAGTTCATTGGTTTTTAGAGACCTTANAATATAGTTCTTAATTGGCACCAACCCAGATACTTTTTTGGCCAAAAACAAGACAGATTTCAGATACATAATTTCAAGGGGAAGAGAAAAAGGCTTGACAGAGCATAAAAACAACCACCATTTCCTGTATTTTTGAACATGCATTATCTTTTCTCTTGGCATATACCTTACTTTAGGAATACAGAAAATTGCTAATCAAACACTGTAGTTTTTTAATACAGTGTGTATTCCAACAGAAAATGAATCAGTATTTTTTCAGTGTTTTAATCCTCTGTTAAGACTATCTACTTATGTAAAATTAAGCTGATGTGATTTTCTTAAAAAGTATTAGGAATCAACTTTCTGGTTAGTTACTATATACATCCCTCTATATTTTTGACTGTTGTCTGCAAACGTTGACAAGTTTTGATAGGGCCAAGCGACACTAAAGGCCTTTTTAATGCTTTTTAATTCAAAACCAGCAAGAATAGATGAGAGTTTGAATTTTCAGCCTGATTTTAATATTAGCATCCCTGTAATCTTAATTGAAAAACACACATGGGCACTCTCAATAAAAAAACATCTCCCAGTAATGTTTAAACTTAGTGAAAGGACAGTATTCTATCAACTACTGAAAATGAACTTAAGTTAATGATTAATAACTGATACGCTTACAACTCACAATATTTTTGCATTATTCAAAGTAATTTTATTAATGAATTTAAAATCATGAACTTTGAAGTCTTATACATTTATGGCGGATTTCTCTGAGTAATTCATGATAATTCTAATGAAGCTTTAAAGCAGAACTGAGAAATCCAGAGCACCCAGAGTGGGAAAGCATCACAGAGGGGATGAGACCCACAACTTCTTACAATACAACTTGCAACAAATGCATATCTTTGTGTTATCCAGTCATCATGCAAAAGGTCAAGGTAACTTAGAGAAGCTACTTAGTGGAAAATTTTATTCATTTTGTATCAAGATGGAAAAAATCCTAACTGCTAAAAAATGCAATCAAAATGCTACCTTTATCTGTCAAAATGTAAAGAAAAGGGAAGTGTTTCCCTTTAAATCAGAAATTCTTAGTTTCTGGCTTGCTGCCAATTAAGAATGTGAAGCAGGAGGCATTTCAACACCTACACAGTCTGTAATTTTCCAACTGCAGAAGATTTTTCTTCTATTTCTACTAAAAGAGCTGTACCATAGACTTTCTTTACAGACTTCATAATTATAGTGAATTATTGCTAAATGCTCAGATGCAGACATTTTGTGCTAATAAAAAAATTAAAATAATGCTAAATCTTTTCTTCAGAGCCACAGTAAGCTCTATGTAAGGAAGGCACTGTTCCTTTATTAACAGTGCTAACTATAGAAGAACACAACAGAGCCCTATACTTAGAAGCAATTTAGCGCTAGCAAAATCCACATACCTAATATCGTTTAAATATAAAACTTCAGGACTCATCTTCCAAGTTCATCCTTCAGGAGATTCCAGTGACTTTACAATGCTGGGAATCCTCAAGCAGGGAGGAAACTTCTCGTGCCTGAACACTTCTGCCCTAACANTGTTAGCAACAAGTTAGGATTACTGGTACAGAATTGTAAACATGATACGTATTATCAGTTCATTGGTTTTTAGAGACCTTAAAACAGCAGCAGTCGCCATTTCATGGCTTTTGCAGCACATGTTTCAGTGTGTTAAGTCTGGGGTACAGGACGGCACACTGAAATAGAGATAAGAACTTAATAAACAACAAGAAAAACTGAGAAGCTGCGAGTCCAATTCCTTTATCTGGTACTGAACTTTGATAATAAGAAGAAATGCTCAAACACAGGAGCCCGGGTCATCTACAAATATTTCTACAAGTGCTATTACAAGTATCTCCACAAGTATTTTTACATTATCCTAAATTCTAACACGGGTAACAAGTGAGCAGAAAGTTGTGAATGCTGTACTGATGTTATCACACATTGCTGTCAAGGAAGCTGTAACATTCTGACCCACTGAGCAAAATCTGGAAATCATTCCCAGAGCAGAGACTTCACATTTATTGTGCCAATACATTTACAACAATAAAGAACAAACACTATTTATTTAATTAATATTAAATATATTAATATATATAAAATAATATAGT
>WEIV01008714.1:258396-281811 GCA_013390005.1 Calyptomena viridis | reverse complement strand
AAGCGACACTAAAGGCCTTTTTAATGCTTTTTAATTCAAAACCAGCAAGAATAGATGAGAGTTTGAATTTTCAGCCTGATTTTAATATTAGCATCCCTGTAATCTTAATTGAAAAACACACATGGGCACTCTCAATAAAAAAACATCTCCCAGTAATGTTTAAACTTAGTGAAAGGACAGTATTCTATCAACTACTGAAAATGAACTTAAGTTAATGATTAATAACTGATACGCTTACAACTCACAATATTTTTGCATTATTCAAAGTAATTTTATTAATGAATTTAAAATCATGAACTTTGAAGTCTTATACATTTATGGCAGATTTCTCTGAGTAATTCATGATAGTTCCAATGAAGCTTTAAAGCAGAACTGAGAAATCCAGAGCACCCAGAGTGGGAAAGCATCACAGAGGGGATGAGACCCACAACTTCTTACAATACAACTTGCAAGAAATGCATATCTTTGTGTTATCCAGTCATCATGCAAAAGGTCAAGGTAACTTAGAGAAGCTACTTAGTGGAAAATTTTATTCATTTTGTATCAAGATGGAAAAAATCCTAACTGCTAAAAAATGCAATCAAAATGCTACCTTTATCTGTCAAAATGTAAAGAAAAGGGAAGTGTTTCCCTTTAAATCAGAAATTCTTAGTTTCTGGCTTGCTGCCAATTAAGAATGTGAAGCAGGAGGCATTTCAACACCTACACAGTCTGTAATTTTCCAACTGCAGAAGATTTTTCTTCTATTTCTACTAAAAGAGCTGTACCAGAGCTGTACCATAGACTTTCTTTACTGACTTCAGAATTATAGTGAATTATTCCTAAATGCTCAGATGCAGACATTTTGTGCTAATAAAAAAATTAAAATAATGCTAAATCTTTTCTTCAGAGCCACAGTAAGCTCTATGTAAGGAAGGCACTGTTCCTTTATTAACAGTGCTAACTATAGAAGAACACAACAGAGCCCTATACTTAGAAGCAATTTAGCGCTAGCAAAATCCACATACCTAATATCGTTTAAATATAAAACTTCAGGACTCATCTTCCAAGTTCATCCTTCAGGAGATTCCAGTGACTTTACAATGCTGGGAATCCTCAAGCAGGGAGGAAACTTCTCGTGCCTGAACACTTCTGCCCTAACACTTGCTGTCTCTGCGACACCAGCCACTCGCTGCCGGCCGGCAGTACCAGAGCTGGTCTAACTGCAAGACCCACCGAAGAGCACTCCTCAAATGCTTCTCAAGCACAAGCATAGCACTTACCCTCTCCCTCTAGCCCCTGCATTTGGTTTTACTAGTTTCTTCTACCTTCATAAAATGAAGTCCACATAAAATATTTGGTACTGCCTTGAGACTCAACCAAATCCTCCTCGAAACCATTTACAAACATATCAAGGACAAAAAAAGTGCCTGGGAGTCGTCAACCTGAATTTGTGAAAAGGAAATCATGCCTGTCCAGTCAACTTTACTGCCTTCTACAACAAGATGAATGGCTGAGATGATGGAAGTTGTTTAACTTATTTTAGCAAGGCTTTTGACATTGTCTCCCATTATATCCCCATAGATAAACTGATGAAGTACAAGCTAGACAAATGAAAAGTGGTATGGACTGAAAACTGAGCGAACTATTGAGCCTAATGGGTTGTGATGAGTGGCAAAGAAACTAGCCACAGGTGGTTTACCTCGTGGGTCTACTGGGGTTAATAATTTAATGTTTTCATTAATGACCTGGATGGTGGGACAGAGTGCATCCTCAGTCAGTATGCAGGTTGACACAAAAGCAAGAGGAGGGGTTGACAGACCAGACGACTGCTGATTCAACAAGCTGAAAAAACAAACCAACAGGGATCTTATGAAGTTCAACAGCAGGAAATGCAAGTTCTGTAGCTGTGGAGGAATACCCCTGTGCACCAGCAGAGGCTGATGGCCAGCCAGCTGGAAAGCAGCTTGGCAGAAAAGGACCTGGCGGTCCCAGTGGACACAAAGCTGACCAGGAGTTAACAATGCATTCTTACAGCAAAGGTAGCTGACAGCATCCTGAGCTGCACTCAAAAGAGCATCACCAGCAGCCCAAGGGAGACAATTACTCTTCTCTGTTCAACACAAGACTCTCACAGACAAGCAGCAGTGAGTCCACTGAAGGGCCACTAAAACGATTAAGGGATTACAGCATCTAATATTTGAGCAGAAGCTTAGACAACAGGGATTCTTAATCTTGAGAAAGCTTGGGGGCCTTATTTACTATGTATAAAATCTGATGTGAGACAGTAAAGACAGAGGCAGATTCTTCCCAGTGGTGCCCAGTGACAGGACAAGAAGCAATGGAAAGAAATTCAACACACTGGAAGTTCCACTTACACCTTAAAAAAAAAAAGTTCTTCTATTTCAGTGTTCGAATATTGGAATGAGTTGCCCACACGGGTGATACAGTCTCCGTCCGTAGGACTCAAAATCCTGAGCACAGGACAAGACTCGGAATATACTGCTCAAATTGACACTACTTCGAGTAGGGAGGTGGACTAGATGATCTCCAGAGGTCCCTTCCCACAACAACTATACTATGATTATGTTCATGATGTTTCCAATTTTGCAAACTTTCATCAAGCTCAGGGAAGACAAAAAGATTTCTTAATTTTTAAAGTGTTTTTAAAAACAAATTCTACAAAATAAGAACAAAGTAAATTTTAGAAGTCCTTGGGTACTCAATTAGAAACATTTGTATCTGGAAATTATGGAAGGACTAAAGCTCCTTCTACAGCATGAAGAAAGATTAGTAACTGAATGTTCCATGAGACAATATTACAACAAAGGAGTTTGAAGAAGAGGAGACAGATTTCCATCTCGCTCTCCTTCATTCACAGTAGCCTGCAAAACACACTGGCAGGAGCAGAATACAGTATTGTAAAGAAGAGCGAGGTGCAATGTTTACCCAAGCTCTAACTAAACCTCTAACTAAAGTTCAAACTAAACTATTCATGTTTGTGAATAGACTTTTCTTTAACACTGTGGCTAACTGTACCAGTTCAGGAGAGTGATTTGTTATACAGTCATTGGTGAATCAACCACTGAAGTCCATGTTTTGCATAACTTAGTTTTACAAACCTAGTTCTGATGGATGGCTGCAGGGTGATAACACCCTGTAAGTGGCATGGTTTTCAGTGCAAGACTCTAAAACATTCTCTGTTGGTTTCAATCTGCATTTGTTGAAAACAGAAGTAAAAATTTACCAAATGCAGTGAGTGAGGGATTAGAATAGCAAGATTAAAAAAAAAATTAATAAAGTATTCAGTAACTAACTAGATATTAGGAAAAATAAATTCACAAAGAACACTGAAACTTGAAAAAGGGTGTCTGAAGGTTGTGGGAAACCTTGGAGACATTCATAACTCATCTGGACAATGTCTTGAGCAACCTGATCTAACACCAAACTACATCAGACTTGAAAATTGGCCCTGCTTTAAGCAGGGCATTGGACTAAATTACTTCCAGGGGTCCCCAACCACCTAAACTATTCTGTGACTGGGATTCGTAAATCCTAGACTTAATTTCCTATTTATATAAAGCTCAGTCTCTGACAGGATTTAGCCTATTCAGAATGATTCAATTTCAATTCCCCTTCCAGGATTTCTGTTCTCCTGTACAATCTACTGTTGCCAAAGCAAACTATAAATACAAATAAACACTTTTGTCAATAGCACAAAAGTGTGTGGCCCATAAGACTTCCATGGAGAATCTCCTTTAGTTTATTGTGCACATTTTTACATAGCAATCTTTTCTATGCACGTGGGTAGACACAGAATTAAAATTTATTACCCTGCTTTCTAGTACTGCTCTTGCTAAGCAAAAATTAACACTTTTACAAGGGTGCTTTTGTAAATTTTTGTCTTTGATTGGATAATTTGAGGGTTTTAGTAACAAAAAGGGAGAAAAAAATCTAGAAAGCAGAAAAATGTCATGACATCACAAATATTGATCTGTCATTTTAAGATTAGTTTCCATTTTATTTTAAGGTGAATACTCCTTTGATAAAATACAATCTGCTATTTTCTGTAAAAAAGAAAAATTTTTTTTTACACTAGTATAAAGCACTAACTTTCCTTTTATTTCATGTGATGTATGCTTATATTTCAAATATACCTCTTTAACATAAACTACGTAACAGGAGTGCCCGAATATCTATTTGACATTTATTGTACTAAGTATATCATAATAAAAGTCAGTTCCATGGAAAGATCTGTCACTTTGTTAAAATAACTTCCATTAAAAGCCTCAGCTGAACCAAGACAGAGAATTGTGAGCTGTACAATTATTAACAAAGTCTTGGACCTATATATTACAAGGGAGATTTTATAGACCATAAATACTGTACAAAATTGTTTGGACAATATGGTTATTCCCCACCATGTTGCAAATTTAAATAAAAAGTATCTGGAATCAACACAATGCTTTACCTGACAACTTGCCCCAGTATTTGAAACTGCAAAGACACACAAGATATTTGGAACATATTTGTAAAATCAGATATGTGATGTAGCAAATTGCTTACATTTCTGGCATTGCACAATAACTGCTAAAAAAAGGAGGCTTCCTTCTCAAAAAAAGCTAGTACAAGAATTTAGAAAACATTACTTGTTTACATACATGTAGATCTATGCATCATATTAACTATTTTATAAATTTTAAGTAATAAAATGTATTAAAATATACAATATTGGGGCTCCTAAACTCTATGCTGCATTTTCTTCACTGTCAGAAAATCTTCTGAAGACCACAGTTAGCTGGGTACCACAGGTATTAGCCTGAAAACTAATTTAAATTGTCCTAATTTAAATTGTGACTTTTTCCATATACACATCCTGATACACGATAAAATTTATGTATGCAAGACTTTATATATATGAAATTTATAGAAATTCCAGAACAGGGATATAAACCAGACTAAGTCCAAGACTATGATGGGGCCAAAAAAGCATTAGACACCATTAGGAAGGAGGTGTTTTAACACCATCCTTCTTCCCTCTCTTCCATTGTTATCTGTCTAGCCAGAGCAAATAAAACGAAGAAATTTTATTTTTAGGCTTCTATAACTTTTCCGAAAATTAGAATAAAATTAATCTGAAAACATAACATCATATTAATAACAATTTCCAAGAAGTCAGAAGTCTGAATAATATCACAGACTGAACATCCTTTTGTAGTAAAATCCAATTTTCATAACCCCTTTCTCATCCTGATCCTCTGCTTCAGATATATGTTCAGTACTTAAGACATATGGTCATTTTAAAGCACATCTAAATAAAGTATACATGGTCTACACAGTAAAAAAGAAGAAACTAATGTGATTTTGGCACATATCTGAAGACGCACCACTACACACAAAACTTCTAGTGCAATTAATGTAAGAATCAAAACCTCAGATTCAGCTGCACAGTAGTTTAGTATTCATAGTAACCTTGTTTACCAGGATCAGTTTGGTCAACTGAAGTCTTTTATCTCTGTTTGCTTGCTGAACATCTGTCAAAAAGTGAAAAGAGAATGTCTAATTTATACAGAAACTCCTTTCTGTTCCCGTGCCAAAACAAATGTGCTGTAATGACACCATAATTTCATTCTTCCTACTATCATCAATTTCTGTGAGTTTATACACTAATTATTATGAGTAAACATTAAGTTTTTCTCCCTTGAATTTTAAGGTTTCAAGAATATAAAAAGTGTTTCAAAGGAACACATTTTTCCTCTCAAATATTATCCAAGTATTAACGTTACAATCTCCTAGAAGATAAATGTTTCCTCTTCCTTAGAGGACTTTTAACTTACATTGCATTTTGTATGATCTCTGGGTAGAATTCATCTTGGCATTTTTTATCTGAGACTGAATTTGAAAAGTAAAGTCAGTCTTTTCACTCCAAGATGAAGATAATGCAATTTCTCATTCCAAGGCGATAGAGTAAAAATGAGCTAAGAGCTGGTATTATTTTTCATTCTGCCAGTCCTCAATCACTGACCCAGAATTTGTAATTTTCACTTTCAACTAGATTTGTCATTTCACAGCATACATTATGGGATATAAGAAGTCTTTTGAAACAGTACAAGGCCAACAATTTTTGAACACTGAGAGTGAAAAATCACGGATGCTAACCAAATTCTAGAATGGTAAATTACTTTCATTGGCCTAAATTTCACTTACAGTCTAATTTAGACACAGGATCTCTTTTCATTCTCCAGTCTTATTTGTTCTATCAGTGTATTTCATACAAGCAGTTAGCTATTTGTGGCATCAGAGAGATGAAAACTTTAAATAACCCAGTAAGTACTAAAATATACTTAGAATCCTCTTCAGCTTGTTGGTCTTACATGTGTAGGGCATAACAATATAAACAATAGATCCCAAAGCTCCCACTTTATTACTGTTTGTCTTTCTATCATGTCTTTTCATCCTTTCTGACCATAAAATATTCCATCTCATATCAATCCCATCTTTTTTTTCATAGCAATTCTAGTCTAAGTGTTGTGGAAGCTGATGAGAATTTCTCAAAAATATTTAAAGGTTCTTTATCCAGAAAGCCAGAGCTGTGTATTTCAATCTCTCCTTTAGTAAACTGACTCACAGGTCTAAAAAATTGCCTATTTTTTCAAGATTTATTGACAGCTCTAACAGAAGCGACCACTCTTCTTCATCTCAACCCTTCTATCAGTCTTCTCAATTACTTAAAAAAAATTATGCTACACTAATTCCAGTAGAAATTCCTCTGTACACCATTAAGAAAAGCACAATGAAGGTTAAGACAGCATCTGTTACTGGTCTTTCTGCCTTTATGTGCCTGGCTTCATATAAAAGGCTTTTCTGCATAAGTAAGAGCTTGTTTTATTTTGAAGACCATGGTAAAACCCTGAAATAATCATAATCTTCTAAGATTTAAAGTACATGTAGAACTTTTTACCTGTCTTTCAAAAACTTTTTTAGAATAGGCTTGTACATTCCATAACAACAAAATCTAACTTGCTGCATCAAACAGTAAAACCCAGACAAAAGGTAAATAAAACACAATTCCTACATGAGTTGACCAGCCCTTTTCAAAATCACATAGACTGGATCAAAAGAAAATGCAAATGTAAAAGACCCGTAGAGACATTATAAACAGCATTGAGTACAGAAGGAAAGTACAAAGTATGAGTACAGTGAATGAATGAAAAGTCACAAGGAAAATGAATAATAAAAAGGATAAATAGACTGAACCCAATGATTTGAAGCTTTTGATCACATTTTCCTTCATATGTAAGAGAAACACATCTAGATATCTTAGACATTGTATATATATGTATCTATATATATAGATATCTCTACCTAGATATTGCAAGTAGATAGGTATCGTATAATAATACAACCTTATGTTCCACTTCAAAAAATACAGGGGTAAAATTCTGAGCACTGAAAAATACATCTGAAATTTCAGAAACTCTTTTGAAGCTTTAGCAGCTTTATTCCAAATCAAGGACACCTAACTGTGGGCTCAGGATGACTTCAAACAGTTAATATTAAATTTCTATCAAATTATTGCGGTCATACTCAAGGGCCCTGATGACTCAAATGGAATAAATAATTAGAAAATGAACACAAAACTGTAAACTTGTTCCTCATATGAGCTAGCTTTTATACAAATCAGAAGTGAAAAGCCTTGCCAGTTTACCTTCTATTCATTATTCAAGTAGTGTTCATAGTAGTAGTAGTATTGGATGTGTATTTCAGACTGATGCAGTTCCATGCATCAGCAATACAATGTCAAACAGCCAACTCTAGTGCTGCTGTCTCATCCATTAGAAGCAACCATAGGTCAGAGGCAGCTTTCTGAGGTAAACACGCAAATAACTAAAAACTGCTTCAATTCCAAGCCGCTGCTGATTCATGTTCTGTCAAACAAAAAAGTGCTTTACTTGATTCATGTTCACTTTGGGAAGCAGGATGAAATTCAGCTACTTAATTAAACTGAAAAAAGAGTCAGAGTCATATTTCTCAAAAATACATGAGATTTGTTCCATACAGCTTCGAGTGGACAGACAATCAAACAAGATAATACAATTAACACAATAAATGAATTGACGTGATGACATAAATCTTTCAAATTTCCAGCTCTCTGGCAGAATAATTTCAAACAGTAGATAAAAATGAGCATTATCTATACAGATAATTAATCCATATTTGCATTCCTGTTAAAATGATTATATGCTCACCATCCGAAGCCTCCTCCCACTTGTGCTGGTTTCGGCTGGGTAGAATTAATTTCTTCACAGTTGCTAGTATGGGGCAATATTTCAGATTTGTGCTGAACACAGGGTGATAATACTGAGGTATTTTGGTTACTGCTGAGCACGGCTTGCACAGAGCCAAGGCCTTTTCTGCTTTTCATACTGCCACACTGGCAAGGAAGTAAGGGGTGCACAGGAAGCTGGGAGGAGACAAAGCCAGCACAGGTGACCCCAACTGACCAAATGGATATTCCAGACCATACAACATCATGTTCAGTATATAAAGAGGGAGGGAGAAGGAGGAAGGGGGAACGTTTGGAATGATGGCATTTCTTCACAAGCAACACATGATGTTCAGCCTGGAAGTGGCTGAACATCTGCCTGACCACAAGAAGCTGTAAATTAACTCCCTGTTTTTCTTTGCTTGTGTGTGTGGCTTTTGCTTTCCCTAATAAACTATCTTTGTCTTAGCCCACAGGTTTTCTGGCTTTTACCCTTTCTATTCTCTCCCTGATCCCAGTGGTGGGGGAATAAGCAAGCAACTGTATAGGGATTGGTTGCTGGTTGGGGTCAAATCACAACACTACTCGACTGTGTTTAAGTAATCATAACCCTAATAATGTCCCTACCTTCAAAATCACTACAATAATCTTAAACAGCCTTTTGTTAGACTATTTTTTTCTCACATACTCATATTTTAACTTACTTCTAATGGTACAATTATCCCAAAAAGAGTCTGACATTCTGCAGTGGAAAGAATAAATAAAGGCATTTACCAGTAATTCCACCCACATTTACTAAAATTAGTACAGAATCATTGCTGGAAGAAAAGAGTATCTCTTTCCTTTGAATGCATGTCAAATATGCTCATGCATAGATCCTTCTCAGCATATATTCAGTGTTAACCACCAGAATATCTGGCTTATCTATTTCCTGTGTTAGCATCGATATCATTCTGCAGAAGAAAAAGTTACATGGAAAAAGAAAAATTACAGTAAAAAGCAATCACCAATACAATGTCATTTGCACACCATTCCCCTCTCCTCCTCCTCCCTATGGTTTGTTACTGAAAAAGAACAGAATTCACTGATCACTAAAAGGTGTGAGACAGTAAATTTTAGTATAAACCCATGGTGAAATATTAATATATTATTTTCATGAACAATACTTTTATTAGGTACCTAATGGGGCATCCAGGCAAATGAGAATCTACTGGCAGAATTTGCCTTAAGTCCTACTCAAGTACCATAGGCCAACTGAGTCTTTACAAATGTCATACAAATAATCTCAACTGGTATGCAGTGTGTAGTGCCCTGGAGATAATGAACTTAAGGCAAATCCTTAGTCACAGGGATGAGGGCAAAGAAAAGGAAAATAAGATGCATGAGAAAAAACAGCATTTGGGGGAAAATCAGTCTTTTGTAAGGTGGACTCAAAAAGTAACAGAATTGAAAAAAAGAAAGACGTAGTACTCACATCCTTCACCTAAAAGCAGGCAAAGTGAGTCACGACCATCTCAAATAATCCATCAAGTACTAAAATCTACTTAGAATTTTTTTCAACTCATGGGTCTTACAGGTGTGGGGCATTATACGCAATAGATCCAAAAGCAGCCGTGCTTCGATTTTTCACCTAAAACATCAAAAACATCTTCCTCATTCAATCAAGAAGATGAAGCACTTGAAAATTATTTATTAATGCCTTCAGAATTGGCAATAAATATCTGGATATTAATTTTATTGATCTATCTACACTCTAATACATCATTTTCAATAGGTGGGATGATTTAAGTGACTAAAGTACAAGAGTATTTATCTGCCCGTAGAGTTGATTTTTCCATGCCAATATGAGCCAAATAATTCATTACAAACGCATGGTGCAAGCATTTTCTTTGTGTATAATACAACAAGCATGCAAGGTTTAAAAAAGTTACAAGTAACCCTTAAAATACAGCTACAGCTGGATTTACATGGTGATAAAAATAAGAAGAAATAGACATACGGTTTGGCTAAAACCTATAGTAAAGAAGCAGGTTAATTTTACATAGTCATCATTCTTTTCTCCATTGATTTAGTGGTTAGTACTTGATGTAGTTGCAAAACCCAAAAATAGAATTAAATCTTGCCCTGAAGACCATAATCTAAATTCTAGCTCCCCAAATGGCAGAGAAATAGGTATCCTAATCCTCAGCTTTAAAATTAAATTACATAAAAGAGATGAACTGTTTATAACAGAAGAATTTTGGTGCAAGCAGCAATGAGGCAGTGACTCATGTTTTGCTATTTAATATGGACATAAATCCTCCCCCTCAAAAAGCTCAGTTACAATTTCAGCAGTGAAAATGGCATCTTTTCTGTTTCTCCCTTTAAACACAGCATTTTTATCTCCAGGCCTGCCCAAAAATGTAAGCAACATTAACACGTAAATAAGTGTATTAAGGCGGATGCCTTTTGCATTTCTCTTTTACATATGTTTATTCTGTCAGAGACAATACAATCAAATCGTACTTACAACAAAAACACGGTTAGCATGTTTAAAGCATCTTCTTTCTGTCCCTAGTCCAGCCTTCTCAATATACTCTTGGTAACAGAAGTTACCAAGCAATTTCACCATGGAGGAGAAAAGAAAAAGGAGCATATAGGACTTTGGAAAGTCAGAACACAAGCTGGTCAGCTGCACTCCTCATCCACTACAGGCAAACAGTAAATCATCCCATTTTGTAAACATAAACTACTGCAAGCAAAATGCAATGACATTATTGAGTGCAACACTGCTTCTACTGTGCAACTCTGTTAATATCAACTGCATTATCAAACGCTTCTATCCACCTTGAATCCAACTTTTGTGCTCTTCTCCAACTGGTCAACAGAAAAAGAAAAAAAACCAAATTATTCTGATTTAAGATACACTGGGGGAAGAAAAAAAAAAATAGACGATTTAACACTAAAACCTATGAGAAAAATGCCTTAGGGAAAAATGTCTTTACTGATTTATTTGCAAAGCCAGAAGTATTCTCTTAATACTGGATGATTATTGAGAAATGGATAAGGACAAGAAGAATGCATAAATGATTTTTTTCCTCTTCAGAAAGAATGTTTGAGACTATGCTGTTTGAGGCTTCAGTCTTCATCACTATACATTATTCTGACTTATTCTGGTGACCTTTATTTATATAACCTCACAAAAAATACAAGTTTTAAAAAAACGTCTTAAGTCCTACAAACATCTTCCTGGCTACTCTAAGTACATTAAGTCAATAAAACAAACTCCTAGTTACTATACTCAGCTTGGATTCATACACACTTAAAATGATGCAACTCCATTCATGCCAGTTCATCTATCCCTGCTTACACACTGCCTAAATCTGACTTTCTTACCATAAATTTAAGAACAGTGGAAGAACATGAAAGCAGGCATTAAAGACAAACACTGGGGCTAAAAACACACTATAGAATGTTTCTATAAACAAAGCAACTGTAATTTTGGAATTATGCAATAACTAAGTAGTGCTGTCTATGCACAATCTGTTAGGAAAGGGGTAGGTATCTAAATCCCACTAATATGTAGGGGGTACATGGGAGAGATGTTTCCGACAACAGTTAATGAGTTCAAGGAAGCACAGCAATTCCCCTTGGTCCTTCTGTGAATTGATACGACCGACAAGGAATGACTCAGCTAATCTGTGTGATGTGTACACGAGAGTTGTACACATTCTCAGAAGCCACAGTCACGTAACACAGAATAAAGAAAACTGCTGCTGAAACAACTGCTACCAAGATACAGAGACACATATCCAGAGCCTGGTATTTTTATTCCTTAACATTAACCCCCTGTAGGATAACGTTTTGCAAAGAGAAAAATGCAGAAACATTTATCTGAATGCAAAGGAAGGTATATGGAGGATTTTAAATAAAAATACCTACATCCTTAAGATTGCTTTCAAATAATAACATGGATATGAAGCATCTGGTACATTTTCCTGCTTGTGTAGAAGTATCAGGCAGAGGCAATAAAGCATATCTCAGACAGATGTATCCAGGAAATCTAACAGAAGTTTCCAAGTGGTTCTTTGCCTCTTTCCTCATTCTGTTTAATTATTACTCATAAAGCAGAAAGACATTTTTCTTCCATATATACGGGTGTTCATCTTATAGGCTATAGGGAATTAACATTCAATGGGAAAGACTCCATCTTGTCAAAAAGTGTCTCTGTGAGACCAGCAAGGCTATTCGTGGAGAGGGGAGCAACTTCAAGAACTGCAGTGAATGTGACAGCCATGTCAAACAGCCATGTCAAACTAGTTTTAACAGACCGAGGCATTTTCAAAACCTGCAAAGGATACTTCTACTGTTCAGACGAGAAAGGCCCATACACAACCTGAACTAGGACAGTAAGTATACATTGGGGTGAAGGAGGGATGAATCAAGATTCAAGGTCATCAGGTGGAAGGAGGAGAGAATCAAGGTGGAAGAATGCCAGTGACACGTTAATTCTCAAAGGGTGGGTTTCAAGAACAACTCAGTTACATACAATTCCCATCATCACTTGTCTACCTTTGAAAATCTTGCTCT
Organism: Calyptomena viridis; assembly: GCA_013390005.1. Classification (NCBI taxonomy): domain Eukaryota; kingdom Metazoa; phylum Chordata; class Aves; order Passeriformes; family Eurylaimidae; genus Calyptomena; species Calyptomena viridis. Next base: position 268,997 of record WEIV01008714.1, on the reverse strand, counting down.
GAGGACACAACTTTCTTTGGCTAGAGACACCACTTTTGGCCTCATTTTTGGAATTTGAAGCAACATTTTTTTTCAGGTAAAGAGTCCTATAATTGTGCATAATTTAAACAGTTGGTTCTTTAGCTGTAATACAGATTGTGCCAGATCACGCCAGTAAGAATCATTTCAATTTCCTTTTCAGTTTGTCTTCAACACCTAAAGAGAACTTCTCCTATATAAAAAGCTGCCTCTGAAAGATTAAATAAGATGCCCCTAACAAAGCTGGAGAACTTCTCAACTAATAATGGAGACCTCCCTGAGCTGCTGTCTACATTCCCACTACTTTTTGCCAGTGTAGAAATTTCTGACAAGCTTTGGGCTCTAAGGCTTGACAAAATTCAGGGTAATTCAGTGCTGACATTTGAAGTACCAGCTGGTAGACCAAGGGCAAAAATATTAACATTACCAAAGTTAACTCTAAAAATAGCTAAATGAACAGTTCTACTAGTTACCCCAGAGAACAGGATTAATTTTAAATCTCAACAAAGCTATTTCTTGTCTCATTCCAAATTATTCTGTCACAGCATATCTGCTGAGGCACAGATACAACCCAAACCTGCAGTCCTAGTTCCTGAAGTCCTAAATTATAATCATAATTTCACCTCAGTAAAATAACATCTCTTCACACAAAGTTTACGAAGTGCAGCAATATGAACCAATACATAATGGAGTGTTTTCTCTTGCGATGATTCAGAAGAGTATTTAAAAAGCCCTGAAAGCAAAAATATGTGGTGTATCAGCACTAAGAATCATACTTCTGAAGAGTCACAGAGTACTCAGATTTTTGGGACAGGTAATGGTGCTTGCTACTATACTGCTTTTAGGTAAAGAGTAGCTGGAGCAGTACTGACTGCTGTTTCTTCATGTCAGCAACAAATGTAGTTGAGTCAGAGTGCAGGGCCATGCAACCATCACACCATGACACATGAAGGGCTTCCTATGCCTACAACAAAGTAGTCCTCAAAACACTAGAATGAATTTGCAAGAAAAATGTGATCGCTGGATAAAGCATTGTTTGAATGGTTGCATCCAGAGGATAGTGGTCAACAGCTCAGCATCCTGAGCAGTGTCCCTCAAGGGTCTGTACCGGGACCAGTGTTATTTAATATCTTCATTAATGACACAGACAAAGGGATCAAATACATCCTCAGCGAATCTGCCAACAACAACAACAACAACAACATCAAGTTGTGTGTTGCTGGAACCTCAAGAGATTTAACAAGGCCAATTGCAAGGTGCTGCACCTGGGCCAGGGCAACCCTGAGTATCATTACAGGCTAGGGGGTTAAACAGAGAGAGAGAAGCACTGTCAAGGACTTGGGGGTGCTGGTGTATGAGAGGCTGGACATGAGCTGGCAATGCGCACTTGAAGCCCAGAAACTCAACCATAACCTGGGCTGCATTGAAAACAACATGGCTAGCAGGTCCAGGCGACTCTGCCCCTCTACTTCACTCTGGTGAGACCCCACCTGGAGTGCTGTGTCCAGCTCTGGGCTCCTCCTCAGAAATAGGACAGCAACCTGTAGGAGCAACAACAGAGGGCTACAAAGACAATTAGAGGGATGGAGCATCTGACCTATACAGAAAGGCTAAGAGAATTGGGATTGTTCAACCTGGAGAAGGCTCCAGGGATACCTTATAGCAGCCTTCCAGTACCCGAAGGGGTCCTACAGGAAAGCTGAAAAGCAACTTTTTTACAAGGGCACGTAGTGATAGGAAAATGGGAAATAGCTTCAAACTGGAAGAGAGCAGGTTTAGATCGGGTATTAGGAAGAAATTCTTTATTGTGAGAGGGTGGTGAGGCACTGGCACAGGTTGCCCAGAGAAGCTGTGGACACCCCATCCCTGACAGTGTTCGCAGCCAGGCCGGATGGAGCCTTGAATAAACTGGTCTACTGAAAGGTGTCCCTGCCCATGGCAGGGGGACTAGAATGATTTTTGATCCCTTCTACCCCAAACCATTCTATGACTTTATGAAAATCGGCTAGATATTTGTGTTTCAGTCGCAAGCATGCAACAGTCATTATTTTAAAGTGCACCATCATGTGAAAGTGTACTTGGACTTGCCATAAATGGACAGCTTGATCTACTCTTTGAGAAGTCTGTACCTCTGATGTATTCTAACACAAAATACTACATTTTCTCGCCTACATCTTCATGGAGTTTCCACTGGATGAATTTCCAGGTCCTGACATAAACTAGTGCAATACTATCATCTCCTGCCAAATCAGGCAAAGGATAAAAACATAAATTAGTAATACTGTGCAAGCATGAGGATAAAATCTCCATATAAGTGCAAAATATTTTTATAAACGCTTGAACCCTTCTAAGAAAGGTGATATAAAGGAGAACTATTATACATTAATTATGTGCCATCTCAAAATGAACCATGCAGCTGTTATTTATTAAATTACAATGCTCACCTAAACAAAAACAAAACACAGTCTCCTGCTAGGCAACATGCTATTTCTCCATCAGATCATTCGTGTATAAAGAAAGAAACAAAGCAAATATTTAGTTGGATATTCCTATGTAGAACATTTCTATGAGAAGATGATAAGGTTTTCCCAGGGCAACATAACAATTTTTAGAAGAAAACCCACAGATTTTTCAACTGTGTTTAATATTAAAAAACACATCCACACAGCTATCTAGTTTCTCCTTACTATGTCATGCAAAAAGATGCTCTGAAACAATATAACTGACACCTCCAGAGGAGAATATGACAATGCATAAGGAAGAGCTACCTGATCTCACACATCACAGCTGTCATGCAGACTTCCAGCACCTGATCTTCTTTTATGACCAAGTCAACCACTTAGTGGTGTTGTAGGCTATGGATGTTGTCTACCTGAACTTCAACAAAGCCTCTGAAACCATTTCCCACATCATTCTCCTGGAGAAGCTGACAGCTCATGACTTTGACAGGTGCCCTCTTTGCTGGGCTAAAAACTGGCTGGATGGCTGGGCCCAGAAAGAGGTGGAGAATGGTGCTATATCCAGGTGGCAGCTAGTCACAAATGAGCCCAGGGCTCAGTATTGGAGACACTCCTGTTTAGTACCTTCGTCAATGATCTGGATGACGGGATCAAGTGCACCTTCAGTCAGTTTGCAGAAAACACCAAGTTGGGCAGGAGTGTTGATCTGCTGGAGAGTGAACACTCTGCAGAGGGATCTGGACAGACTGGATTAATGGGCCAAGGCCAATTCTATGAGGTTAAACAAGGCGAAGTGTCACGTCCTGCACTGGAGTCACAACAACCCCAGGCAGTACTACAGACCTGGGGCAGAGTGGCTGGAAAGCTGCCCAGTGGAAAAGGACCTGGGGGTTCTGACTGACAGCAGCTGAACAGCAGTGTGCCCAAGTGGCCAAGAAGGCCATTCCTGGCCTGGGTCAGAAATAGTGTTGCCAGCTGGACCAGGGCAGCAATTGTTCTGCTGTACTTGGCACTGGTGAGGCCACACCTCAAATCCTGTGTTCAGTTTTGGGCCCCTCACTACAAGACGGACACTGAGGTGCTGGAGCATATCCAGGGAAGGGCAACGAAGCTGGTGAAGGGTCTGGAGCCTTATAAGGAGCGGCTGAGGGAGCTTGGGCTTTAGCCTGAAGAAAATGAGGCTCAGGGGAGACCTTGTCACTCTCCACAACTACCTGAAAGGAGGCTGTAGCCAGGAGCGGGTTGGCCTCTTCTCACAGGAAACCGGCAACAGGACAAGAGGAAAAAGCCTCAAGTTGTGCCAGGAGAGGTTCAGGATGGACATCAGGAATGTCTTCACTGAAGGGGTGGTTAAGACTGCCCAGGCAAGTGGTGGAGTCACCATCCTTGAAAGCATTTAAGAAAATGACTGGATGGGGCACTTAGTGCTATGTTTAGTTGACATGATGGTGTTCAGTCAGAGGCTGGATTCAATGATCTTGGAGGTCTCTTCCAACTTTAATGATTCTTTAAGTCCATTTAATGTCAAAGAGTTCATTAAATACACTACAGCTGATACTTCATATTCTCTTATCATTTCAACCAGTACCTGACTTCACGAATTCAAAATATACATTCAAAATCAGAGCAACCAGAACTAAATCTGTTTTACTATTGATGGGAGAGTCATCTATCAGATATGACTTCTCTGCTCATGGTCCCACTTACAATAGTGCAACCAGTTGCTTGCATTTTGTTCCACATTTTGTTGGAAGCAAGCACCTGAATAATTTGTTAGAGTTAGCATTAATTCCCTAATCTGATCAAGACTGTGGCTGCAACAGCACTAGTGCCGGTATACAAAACTTAGGAACACGCAGTCACATGAGGAAAGGAGAGGAGAGCTCCTCTCTGATATAGAAGAGCTTCATTCAGCTTAACTCACTGTGAAACTAAACACTAGGAAACCATAACTTCATAAACACATAAGCCAGCCAAACTAAGTGCTAAGTCTCAAAGAAATTTCACCCATTCCCAAGCATTGTTCCCATGCTGCTGGCAAAGGTCTTTTTTGAAGTGCACAGTCCTGGATCACACAGTTGATCTGTTTTAAACTAACCATTATCTTCAAGGTTTGCCTCAGACAAATTGTGTGCTGGACAGGCACAAGGGCAAACACAGCACAAACACTAGAAAAGGAAGAGAACTGGCAGTGCCATCTTCCTGCACTGACTGAGATTTGAAAAAGAAAACTGAAATGTAGATTTTGCTCTCTCCTCTCCCCCTTTTTCTTTTTTTGAGGCTTCTCAGAGCACTATATTAACTCTGCTTTGCATATTCACAGCTGGTTCTTCAGCTGTAGTTTCAACTCAGCAAATACGATTAACAGAAGTATTTGCACAAATCCAAATTTAAATAAAAGTATGTGACTTAGCAACACTTTAGGAGTCTACAGGTACACCTTTCACTTTAAGGTGAAAAAATCAATTTCATATACATTAATTTATTTGCATAACACAGTCAATGTCATGCAAATAGTTTATCTATCCAACTAAGTGATTCAGAATGAAACTTTTATAAAATTTAAGTTAAATTTACAATATAAAAGATCAAGAAGACTGAAGAAACACATTTTACATCACTATTTACAGCTTGGCAGCATAGATGGAAGAATTATTTTCCAACATGCTTAGCATTATAGCTGGATCTTTCAGTATACCATGTATGCATCAGGACCAGAAGCTGTATAACAGAACAGAGTAGCCAGTTTTCATGATTATACAACACAAAAAAAAAAAATTACACAATGTAGAAAATCAGCTTCAAAAGTTACATTTAAATGAAAGCTTTCATTTAAAATCAACAGTGAGTTGCTTGAACCTACAGAGAAAAGAAAAGAAATATTCCAAAACCAACATGAGTAGACAAAAAACTTAAAATCCTGAACTTTTAAATAGTAGTGGTTTTGACACTCACAATTAACTACATATAATGTATTAAGTGGTATTTAGAACTTGAGAATACTCTAGCTAATCAAGGATAGCGACAATAAAGTACAACATTGTTGTTGTTCGAGTTAAGTCATGCTAAGTTTAGAGGCATTGAGTACTTTCCAATCTAGGTAAGAGTATCTATGTTAAATATTTTGGAGAGGAATTGTGTTGTTTTCTACACCATTAGGTAGGATCTCTCCACACCCAAAGTACACTATGTTCCTGAAAGGGTGAATAAGTCAATCTTCCATCTTGATAACTCATTATTACCCTTGTTATTTTGAGTATGACAGAAATGTCAAGGTCTGTAAGCTTTAACACTAAGCAGGAACAAATGAAAAGAAGTAGCTGAATACAAAATAATTCAGTGCACACAACAATGTAAAAGCCCTAGGGAAATCTATCAGAAAAGTCCTCAGAAAACAAATCACAATGCAAATATCCAAAACCAGATTCCCATCAGGCAAAGAACACGTAACTTTGGCCATATACCTAAAAGGGTGAGCTACAGTAAGACAAATTAATGTAAGTTAAAACATGAAAATTAAGATTGCAGGCAAAAGTTCACAGCACATATAAAAATTAGTGTCTCTGAGCTGCTTATTGCCACTGTCCTGCTGAAGTCACGATGCCCTGAGGTGGAATGCAAACTATTCAGTTGTTTCAGCATGGTCTGGGACCTTGTCTTAGTCTGCTGATAGTTTGATGATAAGCCATCATTCTTGACACTGACATGGTTGAGATGAACAGTTATTTTGCTGTCCTTGTTCTTCTGTCAGGCCAGCAGCATGCAAAACACAGGCAGAATACAACTCGTCAGTGATCCCTGTTAGACCCTCCAGAAACCACCAAACACACAAGCTGAAGCACTAAAATACAGCTCTTAGACACTCAGATGCCTCTCCCTTCTTTAGGCATCTAAATGTGTTTGATTTCAATGGGAAGTCCATAAACATCCCTGACAACTGGGTCTAAGGAAGCCCAATTCCTCAACCAGAATCAAGGTTAATTGAGATTAAAACAAATGACAGTCCAATTTGTTACCACATTCTTATTAAATTAGAACTTGCTCAGTCTAATTGCAGAATGTTACCTAATTAAAATGGAATACTCTGGGCATCAGTGATCTAAAGCAGAAGTTCACTCATGGTCACGTCGTATTAAAGTGACTGTAGCCACTAGGAGAGCTACTATAGCCTCTCCTTTTGCTTGCAGAACTGTTTCTATATCCACATGATGTAGCAAATTAAGGAGTTGATTTAGCTGAAAATTAATGTAACTAAAAATTATCACTCTTAGCTAGATCATCTTACCAATTTACCTCACTACATAGTTATCTGAAAAGTAGTACTAGAAGAAAAGGAGAGACTGAAAGCAGTAATCCACTAAAAATAATAATTAAAGAGAGAAAGAGAAACTTCTTAGGATTATCAAAATTATAATTATCACTTTAGAATGTGAAACCAAACTACAATAGGTAACAATAAAAAAAACAAAAAAAATGAAATCATGTGCTATGAAAGCGAGATCTCAAACAGGATGAATGTGTCAATGTACTTACCACATGCTAAAAACATTTGGAGGTATAGACCTATCTTATATTTAAGAGAAGACAATAAACAACTTTACAAAATCTGTAACCATACAGCATGCCTAGACACAGACAAGACACTGTGGAAATACAAAATTATCATTAGATGGCAACAAACATATACCAGATAAGCAAAACAAATAAATTTACAATAAGAAGTAAAAGACCATGCCAGAAACTCCATGGTATTTCTGGCAAAGAAGCAAAGAACACAAGAAGTGAAAAAAGAAGAAAAATCTGATCAAACAGTGAGAGTTGGGAAATTAATACTTTCTCATACACACAGCAAAGCCAGAATCAGTCACTAGGAAAAAAAGAAAACTATCCTCTCCAACTCAAATGTCTGTTTTCAGACTACTATGGCAAAATACTTCAGGAGCAGCAATCTAGAAAAAAACAACTATCTAGTAAACATACAACAACTCTGCATATAAGAAAGCCACTGTATCGAAGTTCAAACATGGGGAAGAGAAGTTGGGGTCAGGTTTTAGAGGGAAAGGATATGGAGAAGAACAAAGCGGTTGGGGTTTTGTGTTCAGAAAGTCATTAAAATGTGAGAACTCTTTCTGAACTTTCACAGAAACATTACATTTCCTGTAGCATACAAAGGTTTTAGTCTGTATTAGTCTGTCAGCTCCACTGCACTGTACAAGGAACACTAAAGATATTCTCAGTAAATGTAAAGTCTGCAACTCAGCTGGGTAGATCATGGTGTGGGTTTGAATGGGCCATTCACTTAGGAGTTGGACTGGATGATCCTTGTGGGTCCCATCCAACTCAGAATATTCTGTGATTCTGACTCAATTTGAGGATTAAGGTTCCTTAAGTAAGTGACAATATAAAAGACATTGTGACACGAGTTTTATTTTGATATTATTTGTAAATATTTAAGGTAAGATATATACTTTCTATTATTGTTCTTGAATATTTTTAATGTGTATGAAGATAACATTATCCTTTCCAAATGGGGTACAACACAGGCATCATTAACAATTAATTTCCATCTCATCAAAGCTGTTTTTATAGCTGGTTTTTCAGAAATGGCAGTGGCTTTTCTGGATAGTATCAAGAACAGTCCCACATAAGGGACAACCTGAAGGACAGCAAATAATGCATCTGTGTGAGAAAATCAGGCACAAAAAGACCAGACTGACATTATTGTCAAACTGCAGCAGGCAGGTACATCGTATTATAATAGATGAAAAAATTCTTGACAAACGGAAGGCACATTTCTTTGTACATTATGTAAAAGACACAACAAGGCAGCTTTTCAACTGTTTGTTCTTACTCAGTACAGAGAAGGCAACAGACCATTGAACAGCAAAAGCTTCTACTGGATTATTGTATTAACATATCTGGACAGCAAGTGATTGCCTTACAAAAAGCCTATCATGCAGAGTTGAAGCTACCTTTCAGCAATGAGAACAATGCAAAGGCAAAAATGAAAGCTTCATCAAAGGGAAATGAATGTTATGTCTCCAGAACAGCTGCTCAAGTAGGGAGAAAGCAGATAAAGATGTCAGGAGAAGGTCAAGGCCAGGTTGAAAAGCAATTGGTAAGATGAAAGATAAAAAGTGGAACATTTTCCATTTAACAAGGCAATGATCTAGTTAAGATAGATTGCTGGAAATGTGATCTTTAATTGGGAAAAAAAGGAAAGAAATTTGCTGCCACACAGGGAAAGAAAAAAGTCAACTACGCTGATTGTTGTGAGGTAAAAACCAAAACTGATGTGCATCCTTTCAATGATAAGCACCGCATGCAAACTGTTTCCTCTGAATTTCCCGAGAGTCAACAGACTGCTTTGATTACAGGAACTAATACCACAGCAAGTTTTAAAATCCTCTACTTAATAATATCCCATTAATATAACTCAGTATCAAGTCTTCTCAATGGACAAAAACACTCACATAAGAAAAATTCCATGCACCCCAAAAAGAGAAAATTAAGTCACCAAGAATATCTATTCTAAACACCGAGGCCAGGCATAGACTAGAAAAGCACTTAAAATAGCAGAATAAGCAAACCGAGATGGAGCTGCAGCTGGTTCTTCAATTACTAGGTATTGTTTAAAAATGCATATTCAACTCAAAATCTCTCAGAACATTTGTACTTTCACAGATGACTTACAGAGTAGTCGAAAAATCCGTATTTTAAACTACCAAAACTTAAGTTATTCAAGGAACTGCAAATAAATACTTTTGACAACAAGGAGATAAATGAAAAACCACAACTGAGGGAAGTATTAACACAGTATCTTCTATAATAATTCCTAAAGACTATAGAACTAATCTCTCAAGTTTTCTCTTCTGGAAGTCCAAACATATACAGGATGATAGAACAGCTCTGTTATCAGCCAGTGATAACTGCTCACAAGTGAATATTCACTTACAGTCAACATCAGCCTCTTGAATGATGTTTTTAATGTTAACACTCACAGAATCTTGTAAAATCAACTGCAGGGAAAAAGATGATTAAGTACAACTCTATGTGGTGAGTACCACATTAAAAACTCAGAAACATTTACACGTGTACACAGGCACCCTCTCCTAGGGTGGCTATTTTAAATTACAGTACCTATTTTTATCTTGCCTATATGTTTAACATAGAAGAAAGTAGAAAAACTATTGAAAAACAGAAAATTAGAGGAGTGAAGAGTAAAGTACTAAAAAAGCTGTATGCAGATATGATGGTCAACAAGGTTTCAGAGCAATATTTTAGAAAATACCTGAGTAGATAAACAGCCCTTTCAATATCACCGAGTTCTTCATCAACTGTCAATCTTTCTATTTCTTCTGGTGTCTGTCAAGTGTGAAATAGAGATTATGAGTTTACAACGCCTTATTATTTCACCGTTTTAATCTTCTTAAAAGACACCCTTCCTCCCCACACATCCAGGGATAATTCCATGAGTAACTTGATTTTGTCCATGAAATCTCTAGCCAATATTTCAAATTCAATCAAATAAATCTTTCACCAGGAAACAACAGAATGTTAAGGAACTACAGTTTCATGTGAGCCACTATCACTATAAAACTATAACCAAATCACATATAAAACATTCTAAAGACTTAAGTTAGCCTATTTTTTTCCCCAGCTTAATATTCTTATACTGAAAATATTAAGTCCCTGTTATATAGTACTCGAGACGGTTTATTCTAAAATTAGTGAAAACAATGTTTGGTATCCTGGTGCCCTAAAAAATAAAACAACAAAAAACACCACACCAAGAACAACTATTCACTTAGCTGTGCATAAATAAGACAGACACAATTTAAAACGGATCTTAAAGCATCGTTCTATTTTGAGGCATATACCTTCAGGCTCCTGCGTACCGGTCTCTCTATAATAGTTAGTTCCTGCAGGTCTTCTATGTATCCAAACAGATTGCTCTGACTAAAATCCATTTTGGAGCAGATTATTGGACGCATGTAACAACTAAAGCCTTCGGCAGCCGACGCTCCCCCCGAGCCTCACATCGCACTGGGGGCGGCAGGACCGAACCCTCCGGGCGCTCCCGCCGCCGGCAGCAGCCTCTGCCCGGCGCACTCACTGCGGCAG